>CAIGRK010144745.1:0-16427 GCA_903798315.1 Fraxinus greggii
AACCTGATTGTATTATTGAGTTGGACCGATCGGTTGGTCTGATGGCTTGGTTGTTGGATAATTCTTGTTGGGCTAGGCTGTTGTTACTTGATTAATTGGTGGCTTCTGTTTTTCATCCTGCTATAAGCGTGTTTTACCTTTATACGTTTTTACTAAATGGTTGGTTGGATGCATTAGATGTCACCAAGTGTTGCCCCATGAACCGTTGGATAGGCTGACCTTCTAGACTCTTCTCATATACTAGGGTTTGAGTTTTGAGTGTGGCTGTTCATTCTCTCATACTCTCTCGAACTCTCTGTGTTCTCTGTACTCTCTCATCTTCTATGTTCTGCACTCTGAAAATTAGAAGCCTCATTTTAGATCTATAATCTGTATTGTCTCTTGTATAGATTTTGAGTGATTTGTAAAGGGCTATTGTTGTATCCTTAAGTGGATTGCTGTTTCGATCACTTTGAGGACTTTTCATTTTTTGATGTAAACTTAGGTGAATTCATCTGAGTGCCTGGTGTATTCTGAACATTTTCTTGGTTCTTGTTAATATAATTATTCTTTCGGTTAGCAAAAGCTCAAAAAGGGATTAGGAACTCCGGTTCTGAACCTCTTGCCTTGGGGCGAAAAATCTAGTGTTCTTTACTTATTTTTATTGTTGATTTGTGAACTTTTATTTCTACTTTGTTGATTGAAAGTGGCTGATTATTGAACTTCATCATTACAGTGGTATCAGAGCGTTCATACGATGGTTCTTGGTTTCGATCTGTGCAGATCTTAAAGTTTGACTCCTGATTCAGTTTGTTCATTTTATTAGCTAAAACCCTAAGGATTTGGTGAGTTCGTTCTAGTTTTGCGTTTGATGTACAATTTTTTTGTTTATATTTTAAAGGTTTTTTTTTTTTTTTTTGCGCAAGTCGTTTTTAAAACTTGGGTCTGAGACTTTTCTTGGCAATTCTTTAGTCCAGTAACTCTAAGAGTTGTCTAGAATCTGAGGGTTGATTTCGAGTCAAGTACCTTGATATAAAACTTCTGCATGTGTTCTTTAATTTTGTATATTGCAAAATGTAATAATTTGTACTTGTTCTTGCGTGTTAAGACGTACTCTATGACCATCTTACCTGGAATTAACTCTGTGAAATTCTGAACATAGTTTATACAACTCTGCATTATTTGTATAATTTAGTTATGTCTCTTGAGCGTTGATATCTGGATTATTACTTGTTGTATATACTTCGGTGTGCTCTGCCTGATCTGTACACATTGATTCTTCATTCAAACTTCTTGATTATGCATTCTTAAAAATTTGAACTGAAAGTTTTTAATGGTAAATGAGACTTTAGTCTCTGGTGCCAGTAAATGAAAGCTTTTTTCTTCAACAAAAATGTGCAAAAACCATTGATGAGTCATGGTCAATTGATCTTGAATCAAGTAAAGTTAGTCAACAAGATGAAACTACTTGGAGTTCTATATTTCTGCATTTGTCTGAAATGTGCTTAGAGAAGTTGGAGAAACAAAGACTGCTGCTGAATTGTGGAAAAAATTAGAAATCACTTATTTGAACAAAACCATGCCTAAAAAGGTTTATCTTCTGAAATAGTTTTTTGGTTTTAAACTGGACCATCTCTTGCCCTTGAAACTCACATTGATAGATTCTACAGATTATCTAGTGGCCTAGCGAACTGTGATGAGGAACTCTCAAGTGGACAGATGGCTGTGGTTTTATGAAATTCAATTGGTGACAAATGTAAAGATGTTAAAAATACATTTGCATATGGTAGGGAAACTCTAGCTACTAATGTGATCATTAATGCCTTCAGAACTAAGGAGTTAGAGTTGAAATCTGAAAGGAAAGAGTCTGTTAGTAGTATGAATCGGATGGTGAAGTCTAAGTTTAATCCTAAGAATAGTAACTTCAATAAGAAATTAGGACACAAGAAGAAAGGAAATCAGAAAGATAAAATGAAGATTAAAGGTAAAATGTGTTTTTATTGTCAAGAGGAAAGTCATTTTATCAAAGATTGTCCTAAAAGACTTAGTGATAATAGAAACAAGTCTAAAATTGATGGTGATGCAACTTTAGCCTTCAACAATGAGGCTAATATTGATGACGTTTATGTTGCTGATACCTATCAACTTAGTCAAGAATGAATTCTTTTTCACATGTGTACTAATAAAGAGTGGTTTGTTGATTTTGAAAATGTAAATGGTGGTCAAGTCTTAATGTGTAATCATATGTCATGTCAAGTTAAGGGAATTTGAACTATCACTTTAAGAGTAAAGGACAATAATCAACTTGTCTTAGAAAAGACTAGGTATGTTCCTGACCTTCAAAGAAATTCAAAGAAATCTGATTTCTTTGGGTGTTTTAGATGACCTAAATTATGACATTATAATTAATAAGGGATACATCAAAATCTTGAGAGACTCTCACTTGATTGTTGAAGCTCCCAAGAGACATGGTCTTTACATTTTACATACACAACTTTTTTGACCCCACTTCAGTAGCAATCTTTGTTCAGAATGATAAGTCACAAACATGGCACAAGAGATTGGGTCATATTTGTGACAAAGGGTTGCAGATTTTGGAAAAACAAGGTGCATTTGGAAAAAGATAACATTGAAAAATTGTTTTTTGTGATTATTGCATTTTAAGAAAGCATAATAGATTACTAATTTTGCCTGGAATGCATAAATATGTGTCAGTACTTGAATAATTGCATGCTGATCTTTGGGGATCAACTTCTGGGCCTACACATATAGGTTTTAAATATTTCTTGTTGGCCATTGATGATTTTTTAGAAAAAATTGGATTTTTCTTTTAAAATCTAAGTCTGATACTTTTGTTGCTTTTAAAGATTGGAGAACTTTGATTGAAAACCAAACTGATAAAAGGATTAAAGTGCTAAGAACTGAAAATGACCTTCAATTTTGCAATTATGAGTTTGATGAGTTGTGCAAATTGCATGGTATATTGAGACATGGAACTGTGACATACACTCCACAACAAAATGACCTAGCTGAAAGAATGCATAGAACTATACTTGAAAAAGTTAGATGCATGCTTTTAAGTTTTAGTCTTCCCAAGCTATTTTGGGGGAAAGCTGCAAAAATTGCTAGTTATCTTATTAATAGAAGTCCTGCTAGTATTATACATTTTAAAACTCTAGAAGAAAAGTGGAGTGGAAAACCTGTTGACTTTAGCAATTTAAAAGTTTTTGGATGTGCAGCCTTTGCACATCAATCTGAAGGGAAATTTGATCCTAGAGCACTTAAGTGTGTATCTTGGGTTATGGTGAAAGGGTAAAAGGGTATAAGCTATGGGTAAGGGAAACCAAATGATATAAGATTATTATAAGCAGAAATGTTGTGTTTAATGAAAATGATCTACTTGTTTGACAAAAGATAATATCACTGGACCTTTAAGTCAGACTAAGAGTATAGAGAGAGAAAGAGGCTGAAATTTAGGTGGAGCAAGTTGAGGTTGATAATCAACCTCCTAATGTTCAGACTGGAATCGATGATGTTGAAACTCGTAATAATGAAGAGTCTGAACAATCTGAAGTTGATTTGGAAACAGATCAATCTTTAGATGATTATCAACTTGCTCAAGTTATGTTAAGAAGACAAGTGAGACCACCTGTGAGGTTTGATGATGACTTGTCTTTACTTACTGTTCAAGGGTTCATTGAAAATGAACATGTTTTTAATGAGGCTATGAGTAGCAATGATTCCAAGCATTGGCTGGAAACAATGCAAGATGAAATGGAATCTCTTAAAAAGAATAAAACATGAATTTTGACTAAAAGACTTGAGAGAAAAAGGGTTTTTGATTGTAAATGGATTTTTAAGGGGGAATAAAATGGGAATGATATTAGATATAAAGCTAGACTAGAGACTAAAGGCTTTACTCGAAAAGAGGGAATATATTTCAAGGAAATTTTTTCACCAGTTGTAAAATTTACAACTGTTAGAGTAATATTAGCCTTAGCTGCTCAGTTTAATTGGGAATTGGATCAATTGGATGTTAAAGTTGTATTTTTAAATGCAAATCTTGATGAAACTATTTACATGGAACAATTAAAAGGTTTTGAAGTAAACAAAAATTCTGACTTAGTATGCCTTCTTAAAAAGTCCTTATATGGTTTAAAACAAGTTTCAAGATAATAATATAAGAGATTTGATACTTTTGTGCTCGGACTTGGACTTGGTTTTAAAAAAATTAATTTTGATACATGTCTTTATTGCAAAGGAAGTGGTGGTGAAAATTCACTCTATCTTCTTCTTTATGAAGATGACATGCTCTTGGCTAGTCATGATATAAAAGAAATAGAGTTAATAAAAAACAAATTAAAATCTGAATTTGAAATAAAGGACTTAGACCCTGTTAGAAAAATTTTTGGTATTGAAATTAAAAGGAATAGAAGGGAAGGCGTGACTTAGTCTTTGTAAAAAATCTTATGTTTTGAAATTGTTGAAAATTTTTTCTATGTTTGATACTAAAACTGTGAGTTTACCTTTAACGAATCATTTTAAACTTTCAAATGATAAATGTCCTAAATCTGAAGATGAGCTCAAAAGAATGGCAAGAGTGTTATATTCTAGTGCAATTGGGACTGTTATGTATCTAATGATTTGTTCTAGACCTGATTTGGCATTCTCAATAAGTATATTGAGTGTGTGTGTCTATATATATATGTGTGTGTGTGTCAAATCCAGGTGAAATTCATTGGGAAGTTATAAAATGGCTTCTTAGACACATTAAGGGAACTTGTTACTTGAGAATTCACTCTAAGAAACAATTTAAAGGTGTTATCTTAAGGGATTATACTAATTCTGACTATGCATGTGATAGCGATAATAGGAAATCCACTTCTACATATGTGTATACTTTGTGTAATTCTTGTTTAAGTTGGAAATCACAACTACAAAAAAATGTTGCATTATCTTCAACTGAAACTGGATATATTGCTGCAACAAATGCTATAAAAGAGATAATTGGCTAAAAGGACTCTTAAATGAATTTGGTTTTGTTAAAGATGTTGTTTTGTATTCAAATAGCCAATATGTCATCTATCTGAGTAGAAATCTTATTTTGCATAATAGATCAAAACATGTTGATGTGAAATTTCATTTTATTAGAGATGTTATCTCATAGGGTGTTGTATTGAGAAAATTTCTACTTATTTTAACCCTGCTGATGTTGGCACCAAAGTGTTGTCTTTAAATAAGTTTTTGGACTGTTTAAACCAGCTGAACATTAACATTTGCTGATTTGTGTATCAAGAATAAGAGCAAATCATNTTTTATTAGAGATGTTATCTCATAGGGTGTTGTATTGAGAAAATTTCTACTTATTTTAACCCTGCTGATGTTGGCACCAAAGTGTTGTCTTTAAATAAGTTTTTGGACTGTTTAAACCAGCTGAACATTAACATTTGCTGATTTGTGTATCAAGAATAAGAGCAAATCATGCCGTAATGGAGAAATTACTATAGATGAAACTAGGATTATTGTACCAAGATGGAGATTGTGGAGAAATGGCACAATGATGGTGCTGTTGGAACCTGATTGCATTATTGAGTTGGGCCGGTCTATTGGTTTGCTTGTTGGATTATTGTTATTGGGCTCGACTGTTGTTATTGGATAACTTGGTGGATTCTGTTTCTTTATCCAGTTATAAATGTGTTTTTACATTTATGCACTTTCATTAATAGCTGGATGGATAAGATGTCGCCCCAATGACCGTTGGATGAAGACCTTCTGGAGACTTCTCATATACTAGGGTTTGAGTTTGAGTTTGGCTGTTCATTCTCTCATTCTCTCGAACCCTCTCTGTGTTCTTTTGCCTTATCTGCTCTGCACTTTGAAAAAATTGGAAGCCTTCTTCTAGATCAATAATTTGTATAGTCTCTTGTATAGATCTTGAGTGATTTGTAAAGAGCTATTGTTGTATTCTTCAGTGGATTGCTGTTTCGATCAGTTTGAGGATCTTTCATTCTTTGATGTAATCTTGGGTGATTTTGTCTAAGTGTCTGGTGTATTCTGAACAGTGTTTGGTTTCGATTAATATAGTGATTTCTTCTGGTTGGTAGAAGCTCAAAAGGGGATTAGGAACTCCGGTTCTGAACCTTTTTACCTTAGGATGAAAAATCTCGTGTTCTTTATCTTTTTCTTGTTGATTTTTGCACATTTACTTTCTGTTTTGTTAGTTAAAAGTGTCTGATCATTTGAACTTAATCATTACAATTTCTCATGTATGAAACGGAACATGTAATTAATTAATATATCGTGTTTGTTGAAATGTGTTTTGGTGACTGGCGTATTAATAGTTTAACTTTTCTTTTTTAATGAAACCACTCTAGGTGGTGTGTTTTATTAATGATCAAAATAAAACATCAAACAATAAAATAAAAATAACTTAACCGTCCAAAGATGGGAAGTGCGATAAAGTTGCACATGTAGTCGTCTTGTTCCCCTTTTTCATCTAGCCCTTGCATCCGCCAATGGTTCATCTTCGGTCCACATTCAATGTAATAATAAGAAAATGTAGCTTGTTATTCCATGCACAAAAGTTTGTCCTGTCGAACCTTTCCAACTTACAGAAATCAATTGCAAAATCTCTAAGACATGACATAAGAAGAGCCATTGCAAATTTACTTCGAATATAGTTTTAATGATTGTTGGTGAGGGTACTCTTTTGCAATCTCTTGAAAGGACAACTCTGTTATAGATTCACAACTCCAAATTAGATTCCAAGGGATGATAATTTATCTATCACAAATGAGTGCATAATGGATAAGCCTCCATAATACATGAAATTAAAGAAATGCTTTATAGTATTCCGAATACAAATTTAGGTTTCAAAGAAAACAAGAATTCTAAATAGCAAGAAGAAGAAAATGGAAGAGAATTAAATTTATATTTTCATTTATCTCAAACAAGAAATCACCAATAGTATTTATAGATTGTAAAACATTTCTTATGTTAGAGTCACACCATTTCGAAATGTCAATTATATAACAGAATTTGGTGTGAAAATGGGCCCAAAAATAAATTTAAACATGAAAAGATGCAACGGGGGCAGCTGTCTTTTGCTATTGGGTGGCTTCCCTTTAGGCAAGAAGGAAAAACTGCTTGCCGTGCCCCCAATTGGCATCCGATTAGTTTGTTGCGGCGCCGATGATCCCACTCTGGCCTCCGCTTCTCTGAACATTCGATTATTAGAAATCCACACTATTAGAAAACATTCCAACGTACGTATCCTAAGATCGACTTGCTTTATCGAAACCATGAAAACCACCTTCCGCAAGCTATTCAGGCGCACCCGAAACCTCTTTCTTACCGACCTCTATGATTGATCAGGTCAATGCACCTGGTGAGACATCCACGTCCTTAGTCATTTAGTCTATAAGCCCCCGTGCAATCTATGATAAGTGTAATTTATACACATATCTAGACTTTTAAATAAGAATATTTGGGAGTACTTGTAAATTATAGCTTAATCCCATGTATTTATTGTTTGTTAGATACAACTCAATAATTGAAAGTGAAATTGAACGAAATGAACGAAAATGATTTCCAAAATGCCTGGGGGACCAAATTGTATATATCTAATAGTTGATTCGAACTACAAAATAAGGACTAAAGACCGTATGAGATTACAAGTCAATGAAGTGAAATTGCATGGAAAAAAGACCAAAACACTTTGGAGGAAGTTCATATACTAGCTTGCAATTGGTCCTAAAGTTCCTAAGCCATGCGTGCACAAGTGCACATGGGCTAATGCCTTGCGGAGCAATCTGAAGCTAAAACGCTAGCCCATGCAGGGGCAAGCATGACTACCATAGTGCGCGTGGTAATAATTTTACAGACGGGACACCTTTCCTTTTTTCAATAAAACTCTATTATTGTTTATTTTTAATTCAAATACCAAGTATTTTAATCAATTTGTGCTCTTGATCGATCTTGTATACTTTGTTGAATATTTTAATTGTTTGATCACCAATTAGGCAATTAGTTGCTTATTGTAGTACAGTGAGGTTTACAATGAGCTAGAACTTTGCAATTTCAACATGCAAACAATAGATGTTATAAATAACATGTATAGCGTGAACAATCACCTATATAATCGAGTAGTTGAATACGTTATTATGCATATGTATTCGGACTGGAAATATGATCTGGTCGTGCTTAGAATATGTTTAACTTACCTCGGGAGAGATGGTTAAATAAAATTGGATTATCGATTGTCATAAATACACAAATCACCCTAAATTACATAGGTTGAGAATTGAAAATATGATATCAATAGATGAATTCAGAACTCCAACACATCCATTCACATATTTAGTTACAAATAATCTTAGCTAACTAGTAGAATACTTTATATAAATAACATAAATTTATTTTATTACTTTACATTTAAATTTGATAACGGACGGGGCGGACCCAAAATTAATTTTGAGTGAGTGCGAGATAGAAAATAAGTTATAAAAAATTGTGATTTTTTTTTTTCGATTTTTTTTTTCAGTGGGGGCGGCCGACCCCGCTGGGCCCTTAGTGGGTCCGCCCCTGATAACGGATTAATACAATTTAATTTAAAGCTTATTTAATGTGAAACGATACTCTTTACTTACTAAATTGTTACTTGTCAACGATCTCACCTGCTAGCAAATTTCGAACGAACAATCTATATCAATTTGATTTTTTCTTCTTCATTTACTTGCACGGTCTACATAATCAAGCTGCCCAAGTCTTCCTTATCCATGTTTGTGGGGGATCCTTACAAAACACCATACAGTAAGTCTTTGACAGCTCGCCTTAACTTGGTATTAATCTTCACTTGGTCTCTTTTAAGATGATGTAAGATCCCTGATTGAGTTTAGGAAAAATTGCAGCTGCGGTCCCAAATTTTTTCGTTTTTTGCAAACTTTACCTCAATCTTCACTTTGTGCCACGTCCTAAACCTTTGAGAAATTCGTACCGAATGTTCATTTGGACAGAAACCGTCCAAAACACCGTTAGTCAACCTGAAAATTAAAAAATGAGATATTTTGACTATTTTAAGGAGGGTCATTTCCGTCCATACAGTAATTTTCCTTTAAAAATAATAAATAAAAGAAAAAAATCAACATCTTCTTCAAACACCCCACCCCCACTGACAAACCCATTATGTCCATTTATCTTTAGCCTTTTTTGTCTCCCGGATCACTCAGCTATTCACATATTTAACGAAGGCTAAAAAAGAAGAGGGAAAAAAAATTAAATTAATAATAATAAACTAAAACTTCTTGCTACAGAGAATAATCCCCATTTGCTATCATTTTGAAGGGTTATGACCAGAAACTTACATATTTATGATTCTTGAAAAAGCCTAGAATTCGAATGTAACAGTTCGTAGGTTACAAATCGTAGAAATGTCTTTCCATAATGTACCAGAAAGGGGATTTTCACAAAATCGAACCCGTCTGTGTCTTTTGTGTTTGTATATGGCCGTTAAGATTCTTTTATTTAGCAAATGGGTGATATGTAGATGAAGGGGCTTTAGACAAATTTTGTGTATCCGAGAAAGTCACACAGAGAACGGGAAGCTAATTATGGGCTCCGTGTGTACATGTCTGTGAGAGAGAGAGAATTTCACCTTCCGTCACCAATTGGGGTGGGGCTGGTGATTTTTTTTCCTTTTATTTATTATTATTAAAGGGAAATTACTGTATGGACGAAAATGCCCCTCCTTAAAATGGTTAAAATATCTCATTTTTTAATTTTCCAGGTTAACTAACGGTGATTTGGACGGTTTATATCCAAACTCCAGATGGACCTCTGGTACGAATCTCTCAAAGGTTTGAGATATGTGGTTGCACAAAGTGAAGATTGAGGTAAAATCTGCAAAAACGAAAAGGTTCGGGACCGCTGCTACAATTTTCCCTTGAGTCATCATTCCACACCTAAACAACAAATTTGCAGAAGCAACCCCTAATATTCCAATCTTATGTAATTTTGGCACTAAATTTTCTGAATGTTGCAAGTTGGTCTCGAGTTTTCACGAATCCAAATTTTGATTCTTGTATTTTCAAATGGTTAAAAATATTTAAATACACATGTATGTTTGCTTGGTGGTGGGGACAGTCCCAGTTGATTATGGAGTTGTTTAACATCAAGTTTAAATAAATAAATAAATATATCTTCTCTCTTGTTGTTTACACTGTTAGGCAAGGAATTCCAAGTTCAAGTTTTATTGCTACTTATTTATCAAAATTGTTGATATAGGACAATCCTATTCTCAATAGGATTGATTTTATCTTGTTTTCTTCTTCTTTCTTATTTAGAATATAATTTCTTCTTCTTTCTCGATTATAATACATTTTTTTCTTTCTTCTAGATTAGGATTTTAGTTTTATTTTCTTTCAGAATCTTATTTTAGTTTCCTTATATTAATAATATTAAAAATTTATTTTACCTAAACAAAGATATCGTACACTTTTTAATCATCGAATTCAACCAATTCAATACAATAAAATTATTCTCCACAAATTTCGAGTTTTTCAACTTTATTCTTATTTCAAAATTTCCAATTCCAATTCCTCTTCAATACCAATTATGCACATGTTGAACCTTAAAAAAAATTCAATTTGTACATGCAGAGACGTGTGTAGATAGAAATAAGCGATTGTTAAGTGAGTAATACTTATAAATCCTACGAAATAACTAATAAAAAATAATTGATCTTGTATAAATAAGTTATAAACGATAGTCAAACATGAACTGAGTTTAAATAAATAAATGAATCCCCAATCTAAACAATTTTATTTTTTAAGTGGCGTGGTTCAATGTGTGATAGTTCTCAAATGCTAAAAGTGGTTGTCTATGGAGGTGACTATGGTGGTTGGAGGTAGCCAGTCCATTTGATTTTTGATGGCTAACCAAAAATAAAATAAAATAATAATAATAATAATAATTAAAAATAACTTCGCTCCTGGAGGTAGCAATGGCGGCAACGAGGGAGGTGAAGAATTTCCATGTTATTTATTACGACATGATATGTAGTAATTCATGATACTCCTCTTTAATTATATCTTGCAAGCATGTTTACTGTATTAAGTCTAGTACAAAACAAAATTTGCACTAATGATATACTTCATTAAAATAGTACAAATGAGACATGATGTGCCATTAATCAAACAGGTTAGGTCCGATGTTTGTGGCACACTTTACTGGCAGTTAGATTTTACTATTGTGACCTACTAAACGACAATGAGACATAATGTTGTTCTTCATCCTAGTCTGTCTTTCTTTCTCCAAGATACATTAGGACCGATGTAATGGATAAATTTCTTTCTCCAATTGTGTTGATTATAATATATTTGAATTCGTGTGTTCGTTTGATTTCTTGAGTGATCGAATTTATTTATAAATGCTTTAAGTTTTTTCCACTATAATGATGAAGGTCAACTAGTTAAAAGACAAATTTTGAAATTATGCAATATTGTACATGATTAATGTACTCTTACCACGTACACTTGTAGATGATCAAAGTTTACTTGTCATAATTAATTTGTAGTTAATTAAATTTGACATATTGTACTTCATCTGAAGTTAGTCGAATGAAGAAGTATATGACGAGGTATAGACTAGTAATTGGAGTGAATAGCAATTTACAAAAGTTTATGCTTCAATCCATCATGCATCGGCAGATTCGGCGGCAGGAGTAAGAATGAGCTTCTTATCCAGCTGATCTAGTGGTGTCACATATTGTCGAACTTATCCATTGAATAGTTGGTTAGACATCTAGATTGACAAACAATCTTTTGTTATATAGGATGGAGATCCTTATCAATACCGTGTAAAGAAAGACGAAGGAAAAACTAAAATCCAATTCATTCTACTAGTAAATCTTGTTTAGTATATCGTATAAAAAATGCGTGTGATCTAATTGCTTGTCATTAAAAAAAAAATGTATGTGATCTAATGACAAAGGCTATGTTAAGGGATAAAATTCCACATCGAATAAAGATGAAAACATAGACCAATTTATAAGAGTTTGAGCTACTTCTTTTAATAAAGTTGATCTTTTAAGATGGAACTACAAATCTTAACATGGTATCAGAGCCCATTAAACTCTAACGAGCAATTCGATCCGATTAAGACTCCAAATGTGAGCATACGAATTTCAAGATTGGTATGCTCAAACGAGCCACCATCTTGCGGGGCATGTTAAGGGATACAATCCCACATCGAATAAAGATGATAATATAAACCAACTTATAAAAGATTAAGTTACTTCTCTTAATAAGGTTGATATTTTAAGATAAAATCCAAAATCTTAACATGGTATAAGAGCTCGTTAAACTCTAACGAGCAATTCGATCCGATTAAAACTCAAGAAAATTGAGCACACGAATTTCAAGATTGGTTGCTCAAACGAGCCACCATCATGAGGGGGCATGTTAAGGTATAAAATCTTAAATCGAATAAAGATGAAAACATATACCAATTTATAAGAGTTTGAACTACTCCTCTCAATAAGGTTGACTTTTTAAGATGAAACCACAAATCTTAACTGGCTATTCTGAAGGAAGAAAATGTATTGCTTGTTGCCTTTTGATGCTATTCTTGAAACATTATCTAGTTGCAACTATAAAGGCAAGAACAAGAAATCAGAGTACGAATAATGCAAGATATCGGTATTTATTAAAACCTGGCGCGTAGAAATTAACATGTTCAATTGTTGAAACTCAACATAGACATCACAAATTGTTGCAAGAAAACAAAACCTTCAACAACCTAATTGGGAAATAACACAGTGCTCGGGTTATGGGTCCAATCCAGCTTATATTTCAGCAAAGTATTCTTTGCTAAGTTTGGGATCTGGTTTCATTGACTTGTCCCAAGGTTTCCGTCCAGCTGGGCATACTTCATCGGGGTACTCCTGAACATATTGCAATGCCTGCATAAGCAACATAAAACAGAACACATTAGATTATTGTACATAATAAAATGCATGCAAGTAGGGCAAGTGGTCCAAAGAGTGGCCACGAACGGCTTCCATGATTACACAATCACAGTGAAAAAAAGTACGTGAAATACGGGGTTTAATAAGTTCTCCATCTTGTTTTGTGTAAAATTCTGTGATGTTCCCAGTGGGAGTCTAACATCCAGATTTTACTGTTAAATTACGTCCCTTTCCACAGTTACCATCTGACTATGAAATTGGTTTCTCAATGGCTACAACTTTGTCTGACAGAAACACCAAAAGAAGCTTCGACTGGTGCAGTTTCCATTTTCCGGGGAAAAGTTCTCCTTCTCTCAGGCACTTTCAACAAGAAGAGCAGAAATATTATAGATGCTGAAATACAATCATTCAACAAGAGATTACCCTCTATTACTGTTCATTATCTTCCTTAGTTCGAGAGTTTTTCAAACTTAATATTATTATAAAGTGAGAAACTGGCATTTCAGTTAAGAAGACGATGAGAAATATAATTTGAACAGGGAAGGGGAAATGCCCATTCGAGCCATACTGAAACCGTTCAAGTGATTCCTAGAAGCTTCAAGTCACTTAAAAGCCCTATATCACGTATATGTATAATATTACCTGGAGCGTTCTCAGTGTCTCATCGACACTTCTGCCAACGGCAAGATTGTTGATGGTGGAGTGTTGGATAACTCCTTCCTTGACAATGATAAAAAGTCCTTTTAATGCAATGCCCTGAATCAACATAGATAAATAAGTTCAATTATAGTTTTTTCTCCTAAATATTAGACCCTCAAATTTATAAGGTAGAAAAATAAAAGCTTAGGCACATTTAAAAAATTTAAAGATCTGTAAACTTTCTAGAACAAGGTGGACATCTCATCACAGTAGTACTCCATCGCGGGGAACCAGTGTAAGCTAGATGGATGGGCATTATCAAATTTATCGTCATTATAAGGCTCTCCATATTTCTAAAGCCACCTCTAGTACTGTCTTTAGTTAGATGATATCATGAGCCTTTTTTCTCCTAAAAAGTAGCCAGATGAAAAGAAAGGTGTCCTGAAGCTACACAGTATATTAACAGAGCAAATTAACAAATTAACTTCTCAAGTATTGACTGATTCGAAATTGGTAACGTGATCATTGAATAGATTGATCAGTATAAACCTGCACAACAGGTCAAACAATGTTCCGCTTGCACTAAAATAGTAATATAGGGAACAACTTTGGGCTTTTTTCATCTCCTACCAAGAGAATTTAACATATTCTACTTCTTACACCAGATAGCAAGCCATAAACTCCATATCAATAGATAACTTTTATTATATCAGCTACAATAGATTGTAGGCAGCATTAGTAGCACCAATCACGTATGTCGAAATGAATGGCAAGGTAACATTAAGACCATACTGATATCTTTAACCAAGCTGATTAATTGGTTTTTGAAATGCCAACAGGATCTAAAGTACCTGATCAGGAATCAGCACATCATATAACTTAGAAATTGATTTGGTCACATCAGAAACTAATGGATACTTCAAGTCGCCCAAATCCCCCGACTTTCAGCCTGTTTGGACCCATGCAAGGAGGGAAAACTGCAGATTGTCAAGCATAAAGTCAATACAACACATAAGAATTTAAGATTCCACAAGACCAGTCAATGCGGGTAAGAAAAAGCTAACACTGAAAAGTGTGTATGACTAAAATATTCTGACTGCATAGAAGACACAAAATTTCAACAGAAAATGACAGAGCACAATATTAGTAGACATAAGCATTGATGAAACATGTTAACAATAGCAGAAATAAGTAGTAACAACTCATGATAACTCATCAGGGAGAGAAAATTATCATTCGGTGCTCTTAATTTAGAAATGGGCATTGTCCAGAAAGAAATTTCAATAGTTGAAGTGGACAGAGCGGAGCAATGGAACAGAATGGAAAAGGAAATCTAATTTCCTTCCAAGTCAGGTTGTACTTCAACTTCACTTGATACAAACAATCTTAGTCTGTAGGTATTCCAAAAAATCTTCGTCCGGGTCTAGGAGAACAGTATGGTGGAACTTAACTTTAAATTTCATCAATAATCTTACCAAGGAATTTGAAATGAAGTAGACTAGCAAATCGAACATGCCCAACTATATCAGAGGGAAAAAAATATTGGAGTAAGGGATTCAAAGGACCACATTTATCTTAATCAACATTAATATTTCTCTCATGTGGCAAATCTTTTCATAGGAAATCACATTTCCTGAAACAGAAGGAATTAAAAAGATTGCATTCCAATATAAAGTTAAGATTAGAAAGCATAGTCAAGTGAGCTATATGTAAGAGATTAACAAAAACTATAAACATCCACCATTGTAGCTATTCATATGAGCAACGACAAAAAACAGAAGTTGAAGAGTGGGAAACATAAAAAATTTCAACCAGTTTTAAATCCAGAAGGCAACATACCACACTGTCTATTGAAACACCCAATATTTCTGTGTTTAATTTCTGAAATTCTTCATAACGATCACTGAAAGCAGTGATTTCTGAAAAGAAAGTAAAAGAGTAACGTACAAGTGGTATCGTCAGCAACCATCTGGTAGAAAATTAAGTGGACAATATAGTGACAAGTCAACTCACCAGTGGGACAAACAAACGTGAAGTCCAGTGGGTAGAAAAAGAGAATAACATATTTCTTCCCTATATACTCAGATAGTTTAACCTGCAGGCAGAATAATCATTACATGTTTATGAAAACGCTGTCTTAAAAACTAGCGACACCCATGCTAAGCAAATATTGCACAATAGAACCTCATAGATGAAATAAAGAAATGTGTGTGTGTGTGTGTGTGTGTCAATTCTCAAAGAGAGATGGGGGAGGGAACACGCAGAATTTATTTCAAACTTCTACAATCGCAGTTCAATGAAGAATGCGATAATACATCAGAATTCTATTCTTTTGAAGCCCTTTATTGATGTTTTATCATAATGGTGATTATCCAACTCCACGGATGGAAGACACAAGAAATCAGTTACATTCAACATTTGATGATATTTGGAAAGACAAACAAAAAATTTATAAAATGTTTACACAATATTCTTCAGGAGTGTAAATACTTACTGCGCGCACAGTGAAACCGCGTCGTGCGTTGTGAGAAGAGCGAGAGGTGAGGGAGGCGGGGGCATGAGAAACTAGTGGATTGCGGATTCCTGAGATTGAAGAGGGAATGGAAATGGATTTGGGGGAAATTTAAGCCTTTGAATTTGGATTGGAGGGCAGAAGAACAGCAGTTGAGGATGTAGCTGTGCACTGGGGCGAACACACAATTTAAGGTGAGGGGCACAATGCGGGAGAAATTTTATTTTCGAAAATTTATGTTCCAAAATATCATATTCCATATAAATTTATATTCGAAAATTTACATAGAACATAACTTTTTTCGATGTAAAATTTTAATATTATAATCCATAA
>CAIGRK010144781.1:0-10424 GCA_903798315.1 Fraxinus greggii
TATAGAAGAGCTTAGTATTTATAGAGAAACATGTAGAGAGTCCAAAATCCTAATAGATGTGTTGTAATTGAAGTAGAATACTAAAAAACGTGTTAACACGCGAAACGAGTTTGTGCCGGATAACACTGTCGCTCGAGCAATGGGGTAGCGACAGCGGGCGACAAGTCTCGGGTTGTTTTTCTGCCGGCCTTACTTGAGCGTCTAGCTAGCGGTAGACTAGCGAAAAAGCGGCTACTTTTCTTCCCGATCCATAATTCAACCTCTTCAAGTTCAATACAAATTTCAACTTCCAATGGACTTCCAAAGTAGGATTTCAATAGCATTCCAAATTTGAATTTTTCATGACGTGTATTTCAATCAGAATTCTTCAAACACTTCAACAAAAGAATTCGTGTCAAACCTAAATTCCAACACTATGATCTCAAGGTGATCTAAGATCCATCATGCATTTGAGTTTGATCTATAAAGGAAAATTAATTTCCTATCGTGATGATTAAATTCCTCATCCAACAAATTCAAGAAGAGAAGCAATGGTGGATTGAGCTATTGAATTCTAAATTTGTGGTCGGTGGGAGTGATAAAGAAATGGGCGGTGGCGTGGGGGTGTGTGAGGGAGTGAATTGAAATGGACAGCACGTGATATTTGTAGCGAATAAGAGGATGAAACGTGGAATGATATGATTTGAATGATTTTCGAATTAGTTACTATTTTTATTTTTATTTTTATTATAATGATCTAATGATTTCACATGTACAAAATAACTCAATATTTTTATTTTTGTTATAAATTTAATAGAAAGATAGGTGATACTCACAGCATGGTTTTTAATTGTTGCATCACTAAATTTAAGACACCCAAGGTTTTCAAGCTTACTTATTGAATCGCTTTTGTACCTTTTTTGGGTCAAATTTTTATATTCAAACTTTAATTAATTAGCTTATCTCATTGTTGATGATAGTTTACGTCAAAATTTTATGTTTTCTTAAAAGTGAGCACGATTCGATTTCGAAGGGAATCGAACAAAATCGATTACCGATGAAAATCTTAAAAATAGAATTATTTGTTCCATATCTAACTATAGAATCGAATCGGATTGGTTTGAATTCAGGTTCAGGTTCTTTATCTTGAAAATTTGTTAAAATAAAGTATGAAATTACTTGTTTAGTTAAAAAAAAAAAATCATTCCTGTAATATAATAATATAACAATTAATTAGATAAGGCAACAAATAATATAAAAATTACACTCTAAGGCTGAAGATTAATCAATAAGGGCATTATAAAAATAAACTATTAAACACAATATAAACTGTAAAATCTAAATAAAAAATAATTATTAAGAAAATTCATACAATATATATTAAAAAACGCGTTAGCCCTTGTTTGGTATCTATTATTTTCAAAAAATATATATTTTCTCTTATTTACAACCACATGTTTTTCAATAAAATAATATTACATGCAAATTCAAAAAAAAATTTTATTTTGCAACCGCATAATCTCAAATAAAATACTATTCTAAAATGCATTTTGGACAAAAAAATGAGACTCAAACGGAGTCTTAGTATTTATAACGTGTTTATCGTCAATAATCTTCTAGGAGAAGCTTTTAATTAAGATTATCGACCACTTTGAAAGTAACATGAAATTTGATTCCTTATGAAAGATTAAATTAAAAATGCACTTTTTTCTATGGTTGTATTTTAGCTATGAATTTTTGTAAGTTACTTAGAAAATTATTTAGATTTAAATCTTGATTATCCATTAGGTTTTGTTATAAAAGAAAGGAGCGTATGAAAAGTGAAATTTTGAGCGTGAAATAATTTTAGGTTTTAGTGTTTAAATATCTAGTGCATATTTGTGCAATACACCAACAAAAAGAAATTAGGGAGAACTGAATTCATTATTTTATCTTAAAACAGTTCCAAGAACCAAACCCAAAATAATTAATTCTTGATTCATGGTCCCAAAATCGATCTAATTAATAAAGGTAACGAAGCCAAAATCAATCGGTTCTACTCGATTTTGGAAAAAAAAATGTCCACCCCTATTTAAAATAGGGAAAAGATATTTTAGGGGAACTTTTGTACTTTTTAAAAAAAAAAATGATGTATAAATAAGTCGAATAATGTTACTTGTACATAATGATTCATATAAATGAAATGTCGAAAAGAGAGTGCTTTTTTTTATTTGATTGAAGAAATTCTGATCTAATCATCATATGCATGTAAACTATTATTTAAATCATTATTTACATGTAGCACAACCGAAATAAGTCTGTCTACGCTATCCCAACATACTTTCTAGATTAAATCATTGAAGGATATGAGATGATTTGCTATTAAGACAGTACATAGAATCAGATCGGAACCATTCAATTATTGATATATGGCCCTAAAATCAATCTATTTAATAAAGGAATCAGAGCTGAAATAGGCTGATTTTCCTGGTTCCAAGAAAAATGGCCACCCCTATTTAAAATTGGGAAAGATATTTTAGCGAAATTTTGTATTTTTCTATAAAATATGATGGATAAATAAGTTTGCCTATGCTATCCTAACATACTTTCTAGATTAAAATCATTAGCTGAAATGAGATGTACTAATTGGTGAAATGTTGAATCTAGAAATTCGATGAAAAAGTTTAGAACATAAGTGCTTCAATGAGCAAACTTTAAGGACCTTAAATACAATCAAAATACGGTGTAACAAGTAAAAAATATGTTGTAAATATAATTAACCTAATAGTTAATGATAAATGATTAGTTTGTATTGTTTAGAAGTTTATATGGCTTTCCTAGTTATTGAAGAGAGTATTATTTTGTATATGAAGAAACACGAAGGTCTAACAAAATAAGTTAGTAAAATTGATTCTTCATTCTGTTCAAAATAAAATGTATATTGTATTACACCTGAAGAAGTATTATACTTTTATTTATATTTCAAAATGTTATTATATTATTATTTTGAAGAAGCACAACTTAATATAAATAGTATCAACAAAATTGTGTTGATATTTCGGGAAAAAAACACAACCCAACTGCGTATAATTTAAGAAAAATATTATTTTATTATTTCCAAGAAATCAAACGATCAATATTTTATAAGAATATTATATTATTCTCGAATATTAACTTTATATAAAGTTTTATTTTGATAAATGAGTTAATGCTCCTGAAGAAACATGATTTGTACATACATATCTCATTATTCTAAAAAATATTGAGTTGTTGCATATAAGAAGTGCTCTTTAAGAAGTACAAATTTAAGATAAAATATGTTATAAGAATAGCATCGATAATATAACTACAAATACGATATTTTTTAAGAATAAATATGATCAAATCTCATAGTGGCAATCTAAATGCAAATTTTATAAATACATGCTTATCTTCGAATGAAAGTGTACAAAATTTTTACATGTATTGGTGTAATTGATAAAAATATTCAAGATCTGCAAGGTATATTTCTTGATATAGAATATCACCTCTATAATATTATTAACAATGCTTTTTATTTTTTAATTAACAGTTCTCGTCTTTTATTGTGAAATTAAATTATTTTTCTTTTAATAATGTCAAAAGTAAAAATCACCATATTTTGCAGCATGGATGACTAGTGCAAGTGATTTAGCCCCTATTTGATAGGTATTAAAATTCAAAATTTAAGCTAACAATTAATTTTAATCATATATTTTATGGGATTCATAATTTTTCAACTATTTATTTTATAAACTTTTATAGAAATTTATTAAAAAATTAATTTTATTTCCCACCAAATAAAATTGGGGCTCAAAGTTGCATCATTGTTGGCAAAAAAAGTCATGAATTTTAAGGATTATTGAGAAAATTGTACCTTTATGGACACATTAAAGTAAAATGAAAAATCAGAGTAAAACTATTTGTTACGCCGAACTTTGATTTTGAAGGAAACTCATTTTTAGATAACTATACGCTGTGGAACTTTGTTATAGGTCTAGACGTATTTATCTTGGAGATAGTTAATGCCACAGCAAGGATACACTTCCTAAAAGCATAAATAAATTATATTTGTACCATACCATATATTTTGCAACATTATTTTAAATCTTAATTGTTTACTTTCTCAATTGTGTTTCACTTATGCAAAATTATGTCATCCTTTATTAATATTGAAATGGTGACAGTTGTAAATGTTGTGTACTCAAATTTTGTGGCTCCAAATATGTCAAATATATAAATAAGTCACAATAAATTTTCTGTCACATATATAGTATGGGTATTTGTTGTACGTTGAAGTATTTATTTAAATTTATCATGACCCCAGAGGAGAATAAAACACAATGATAGTAAATATCAATACAGTCTAATTAACGAAAGAGAATTGATTAAGGTGAAGACTTCGAATGAAAAATCCAACATGCAATCGATGACAAGAGAACATTTTACTTTCAATACACAAGCGAGAACTCCCTTTCATTTCATCCAGATGTCCTACGTGTTTGACGAAATCCCAATTTAGAAGTGTGACAAATGTGTTAAGAATTGGGGTTCCATCTTAAAAGGTCAACCTTATTAAGAGGAGTAACTCAATCCTTTATAAATTTGGTCTATGTTTACATCTTTATTCGATGTGAGATTTTATCCCTTAACAAAATGGCGTCGATTAAGCATAGAAAGCATTGCTGCCCTATTACCTATCGTATTACATGCAAATTTGATTGAAGACTCTAAAAGAGCCAACATTATAATATATTNTTTTTTTTTTATTATAAGTTGATTTATGTTTACATCTTTATTTGATGTGGAATTCTATCCCTTAACATGCCCCCGCAAGATGGTGGCTCGTTTGAGCAGACCAATCTTGAAATCCGTATGCTCACTTTTGGAGTCTTAATGTGATCGAATTGCTCGTTAGAGTTTAATGAGTTTTGATACCATGTTAAGAATTGTGGTTCCATCTTAAAATGTCAACTTTATTAAGAACAGTAGCTCAATTCTTTATAAATTGGTCTAGATTTACATCTTTATTCGATGTGAGATTTTATCCCTTAACAAAATGGCGTCGATTAAGCATAGAAAGCATTGCTGCCCTATTACCTATCGTATTACATGCAAATTTGATTGAAGACTCTAAAAGAGCCAACATTATAATATATTCACTTTGTTTTAGTTTTAATACATAAATAATAGTTTAATTGAAACAAAATTTAAATTGTAGAAGTTTAATTTTTCGATATTTTTATTATTTGATCTGATCGTTTAGACCATCTGTATTAATGATGATGTAGCATATAGATCAATAGAGCTCCATTAGCTAAAATCGAGATTAAATTCTTGAATTTTTGAAAATTATTTAGGGTAATATTTTGTGTTCGTCACTTTCCATGTTGACTATTTAAATTTATTTGTATCTAATGGATATATCTACTAGATAATTGAATGTTGTTTATTATATATTCGCAACATATTGCGAGATTACTTGTTCAAATTTTAAATCATAAGCATAATTTTCAGATTATATAATTAAGACAGTATGTATTGTTAATGTTAGCAAACCTACATCCCAAACTTTCGATAAATATTAGATAGGATGTCGATAAATTGTTTAACACAATGGATTGTTAAACGACTCCACCTAGTTGTTAAACATTAGCATTGAGAACAAAATGATTCAAATTTTGCTTAGGAAATAGTATTTTACAAGCAGTAACATGCCAACATGAATTTCTCCCATTATTGTAGACTTAAGGTTATGAATCCGATATTTCTCGTCTAAACTTTTTCGAAAGAGCTATATTTGTACAATCTCTCCACCACAGTGCATTAAGGTGGACATTATAAAATATTGGGAACACATGTTGATTTTAAAATTTTTTTTTTAACATATAACCCTAATTGGTTATATTTTTTGATTAATTTCTGAATATCATCTTTAATAAAGTACATTTCTCGACACTATGGAAGAGAAAATAAACAATCGAGATATTGCATCAATTTATGTTTTCTATATTTTTGCACATGACAATACATTCCAAAAGTTCAAAAGATAATTTAATTGAAAAATGCATTTACTGAATTGAAAGAGAATTACAATCTCATATACGGCATATAAATGCTCTAACTAGGATTGAGATATTAAAAACAATCTTTTAACATCATATTTGGTAAATATTATAGCACGCCTAAAGCGAGATACTATTTAATTTCAAGACAAATTCAAAAGAAAAATGGAATAATTAGTAAAGATGATCTCATTAAGGATGTGTGTGCTATTAGAAAATATATAAATATAACCCGTTATAAAACCTTAGAAAATGTTTAGGTGTGTGAAATATCAAAAATGGAAAAATCTCAATATTTATGTTGTTAAGAGCAAAGAAAATAAACCGAAAGGAAAAATTTGTCAATTAGCATTTTTATACATGATGCAAACTTTTATATTATAAATGATAGCGAAGATATCTAAAGAAATACGTTGAAGAATAGCTATGTAAAAATAATTGGCCAAATAAAATGATGCAATTCAAGCAAAATTGAACTTACTAGAGAAATTTGAAATTTTTCGATATGCAGTTTGAACAATACCTAAAGTTGTAAAGCCTTACCTTGTGCCAAAAAAAAAAAAAAAATGAGAAAAATAGAATTGTAAGATATAATGCACAACTCTTGACACCGTGATTTTAGCTCAGACTTGTATGGCAATGCATGAGACTTTATAGAGTTGAGATCTGTTATCTAATTTATTGTCCAACAATTAGTTATTGACAAATCATTTTACATTAAAATGTCACATATTTTGAAGCCTAAGGATTAGTTGGAGAAAAGTTGGCATATTAATTTAAAACGACGCGTCAATAATTAATTGGGTGGACAGCAAAAATTGAATAGTAGATCAAGACTCGACTTTATATGAGTCTTTTGAATGTCGTTATAACCAACTCATTTATCTTGACTAATAATACTGCATATATATGCATAAAGCATATAATTTAAGTTTTCAAAAAACTTATTCGTTCAAATTATTTTTATTTTTTTTCTTTCCATATAATATAGTTTAGATATATATATATAATTGACATACATTATATCTCATCCCCCACCCCATGGACCCCCCACCTATCCCCTACCCGTAGAACAATTTCCAGAAATTGAAAATATCTTCTGAATGTTACACCCAACCCCATGGAACCATCTCCACCGAACGCATCGGCCCCACCCCACTTGTAGAAAATTTTCAGAAATTGAAAACCTTTTCTGGAGATTAAACCTGGCCCCATGGAAAACGACCCCCCACCCCTCCACCTATGTTATCTGTGACTAATTGTTATCAAATCTATTTTCAATGTGACTAAGTGACACCAAATTTATCTGTCTATAATCAGGCCAATATTAACTGTGATGGTATGTAATCAAGTCACAATCAACATATAATTAGTCACAACCAGTCATAATAAATACATACTTGATCACAGAGAGTCACCACAAACAAATCTGCACACACCACATACTAGAACCACAATCCACTACCACTATCACCTTAAATGCACCAAATATACTACTTTCAACTCAAAACACTACCTTCACCTCAAATCCACAACAACAATCACCATTACCACTACCATTATCACTTCCACCAACACCTTCAGTAAATCCCAACTACCACCTTCAGCACCACCGCGTACCACCACCACCACATGTAGATCGTGCTGCTCTTGGCTATTAGTGGCTACGCTAGCGGAGCAATACAACTGTGACCAAATTTGTGACTAACTGTGACCAAATTTTTCTTCAGTGTGATTGTTTGTAACCATGTCAATCTAATTTATGACTGTATGTAACCAAGTCACATATAGTCATAGTTAACACAAATCTGGTCATAGACAGTTGCACTGAAAATAGACTTAGTCACACCTGGTTGTCATCGTCGCCACCACTCCAGTACCAACACCATCAAGAGCCAAATGTACACCACCTCAATACGAACACATGCACCACCAGGGATAGAACCATCGCTGCCTACACCACCACCAACAGAACCACCCACAATTTAAAAAACCACCCACAGATCAAAAAAGTTCTGTCGATTCGTCGACGCCACCAACTCAGGTTGCAATCATTTTACTCTACATGGACGTCGACTACATAACCACCACCACCACCAACTATCATAACCTTCTCACCACCAACAAAACCACCACCACCAACCATTGCCTACTGCAGCCTTCTTACTCCACCAGTAGAACTACCATCACCAACCATCGCCGCAAGGAGAAGATGACGATTGTGAGAGAGAGAGAGAGAGAGAGAGACGATGGTATGAAGTAGACAAGGGTTGGAGGAAGATGAAGGGTGAAAGAACCTTCACCTCCATTGCACCACCACTACCACCGCTTCTACGATTATCGTCCCTACCAAGCCATTTGCAGCAACCACTGTTACACCTCGCCTCTGAGACTCAAAGTAAAAGTACCACATGGCAAGATACGTAGGCAGGGAGTCAACAAGAAAGTCAAACAAAGATCCATGAGGCCAAAATATAAAGAAGTCAACCCGAAGTCCCTGCAGTATAAACCGAGGTCCATCATGATGCACTGTCTCAAAGGATGAAGCACTCTCATTCAGACGAAACTGCCTAAGGAAACAAAGAAAGGAGCTGAAACTCTCCACCTAGAGGACCGTCTCAAAGATCCCTTCAAAGCTCTCTGAGGCCGACACTATTTCTTGTAGTAGATTTGAGGATCTTCTAGAAGTGATTGATGTAAAATTTGTAATAAAGTTTGTCAGTATGTCAATCTATTTTATAAAGCAGCTGACCCCTTATCAATGTATCAATTGCATGAATACACAGAGATGTGACGTCTCAATTAGGGGGATGAGGCCACGTGGTTCTGATCCAACGGTCACCACGTTGGCCAAAATAGTATAAATAGGTTCCTTTTGTAACGTAAAAGGGGTTGGCAATTGACAATGTTCATTTATTGATTGAAATAGGAACAACATATATTCGAAATGCATACTTGAACTCTGGAGAAAAAATATACAAACACTTGGGTTTATTTTCTATCTTCTTGGTGTGTTTATAAGTTGTTAATTTCAATACACATCATATCTATCCTTCCATATATTCCCGTTTGTGATTACATAAATTAATTTGATTTCTACTCGACAATCATTGTTAGCGCGATTGCTTTTGTTCCACCTGTCGAGCTCGAACATTCTTGTCTCTCGCCGCAAAGTACTTCCCGCGTCCATTTTCTCTTTGCTACCGTCAGTTATTCCGGTAGGAATGCATCAGAATCGTACTTGACTTGGCGTGAGTGGGCCTGACATCTGTTGGCTCATTTTCAGGGGTCAATAGATTGGCGCTGTCTATGGGAAATCCTACAGTTAACCACGAAGGTACTTGTGGGAAAAAGCCAGTTAAAAATATTTTGGCAAGAAGGTTCCAACCCTTGAAAAATGAGAGTTCTTGAAGAAAGAACCGCTGGAAAGCTCAAAAATTCGATACTTATTCGATCCTTGAAGAAAAGAAAACTTGTTGAGAAAAGCGTTTATGAAAAATGAGTTTAAATAGTGATGAAAGTGCACCTCGAAGGATGAGGAAACACCCTGAAGAAGGAGAACCCTCACGACCTGCCCCAGCTGCTCACCAATGACCCCCACACAATAGACGAGGTGGGTCTAGAGCCGGAGGCAGGGTCACGGGTAGGCTCACTAGAGAAATGGCCACAATGACTGCCAACATAAGAAGTATAACCTAGTAAAACATGGCAATTCATGAAATGTTGGTGAGCATGCAGAGCCGAGGAGGAACCCTGTTCCTCCATTTGCACCCCCTGAAAATGCATTCCGCGACCCTCAGGAATACTACCACGAAGAAGAGAAGGTCCAGAGCTAAACGATTGTATACCATCCCACTAGGATGGAAGCTCCCCAGGAAAGGGAGGTTGAGGTTGAGGTTGATACATCAACCAATTATGCCTCGGAACGACCAAATGAGGCTCCTAAAACTTTCCTCTGAATAATGAGCCAGAAGACCGACCTCAGAGGTCGGTAAGTATCTTCGATAGGGTAAGTCCGGGGTTGCCCAGGAATAGGCAGATCCATTCATCCCTTGCGCCTATGAATAGGCAGGCACATCCTCATCATCCTCCTCCTCCTATGCCTAGAAATAGGCAACAAGACCCTCCATGGTATGAAAGCCACGAACATGCCTACCATGAAGAGCATCGGATCCTTCTCCTTAAAAATAGTCACGAAAGAAAGGATCGGGCCATGAGTGAAGCAGGAGCCTCCCAACCACTTCTCCAAACCCACCAAGAGGAGAATGAAGACTCTGATGAACCTCAGAGGTCATGTGACCTTGATGACGAAGATGACCATTCGCCATTCTCGCAAGCCATCAGAAATGTCCTAATGTTGAACCACTTCACACTCCCTAAAAT
>CAIGRK010145011.1:0-24046 GCA_903798315.1 Fraxinus greggii
ACTAAGGTCAAGAGCTAAATCATACAATAAAGTAGTAAGTGATCTCCTCAAAAATCTCAAATAATATATATAACACGTTGAGATAAAGAGAGAAAATGTTCTCAGATATAATTATGCCTACAGCTTAAACCACATCATAACATGAATAATCAGAATATTAAAAAATAATAATGATTACAAAAACACCATAAGAAATTCAAGATGATTTTGCTGATGACTCAACCGACTTATATAAAGATCAGTCTTTCTTCTCATGCCCATGAAACAACCCTACAGACCTATAAAAAAATATCTAAGATCCCCAAAACCCACTAACCACACCACACACAAAACACCCCATTTTCTTTCCCACCTCCAACTTTTATTGCCTTTTCCTCTCCATATCTGCCTCCTTCACAAAACACTACATTTCTAGTAGGAAAAAAACCCATTTATTGCTCTAAAAAAGAAGAAGCCATGGTTATGTTTGAAGAATCCGTTTATGCAATACCCGCAATATGGGCATCAATGAACAGCTGGTTCACTCCTACTGTTCTGTTTTTTCTACTCAATCTCATGATTGGAACCATTGCCCTAACCTCAGCCTTTGCTAACCAAATACAACAACACCGCCAGCAACCGGCGGAGCAGACTCAGAACCACAACCAACCGCCGCGTAATCTTCATAGATCGGCATTGGTTCTTCAGCGCCTAAAATCTATCAACTTTTACAGTTATTACAGATCTCAAGAACCACAAAATTTCACTACCCAACTCAAGAAAACCACAGATTCACTTTAAAAATAAAATACAGGAACGGACGAACCAAACCAATAATCCAAATTCCAGGGGCAGTCGCCAGTCACTGAGGCACAAATACAATAAATTGATAAAAGTCCAAACAAAAATTACTATGATAAAAACAAACGCAATAAAAGCTTTCTAAACAAACAATCACAAGAAAATCTCTCGTCCCTTTTCTCGGTATAACACATCAATATTCAATTGAGAATGCAAAAGCTAAAAGCAAACATATAATTGATATCTTACCCCAAATCTTGTAGTTTACCGTCTACCATTCCACGTCCAAGCAACGGTATATATTCGTAACTTTATTACGTTGCTAAATGTAAAACCTTCCGCAACATTCAATAAACGTTGTTAAATGTGTCTACCGCAACATTTTTCCAAAAAACGTTTCAAAACTCATTTATATTAATCAATGGCAACATTCACTTACTAAAATGTTGCCAAAAGACCACAAATGTTGCCTTTTTAATGTTACAAATGACTATTTTTGTTGTAGTGATTATTATTCTATCAAGGTTGTAATAATTACTACTCTACTAATTGGGATATAACACTAGCACGCTCAGTACTATATCTGAAAGTGTATTGGATTGGATCATTTTGTACAAGACTTTAATTCTAATGTATAGCAATGCTATAGATAATAATAGATTTTAAATGTTGATAAGTATAGACACTAATTCTATTGCAGGTTGAAGAAAAATAAATATAAAAATATGATAGAACCAATTACAATATTTTATAGGAAATGGAATTTATACCTCAATTTCAAGTGAGTTATTAAATTTCATTTGTTGTGTAACTAGATTATTTAATGTATATGTATTTTCTATACTGATATCAATCAAATCTAACGATGTAATTCAAATTAGGGTTGAATTTTTCAGTGAAATCTTGATTCACTTCTGGTGAAGTCTAATATACTTCTTTATGGAAGAGGCCAGAAAATGAAAATTAGATGCGTGATTATGCTGGAAATAATGAAAAAGATGGGAATAAGTTGTATTTGAGTTATTCTACTTGTATACATGGCCCTGTACAAGTAAAGGGGGATAGATGTTCCCCTATTATAGAGGAAGAGATGTCCCCATCTCTCCATATAACAAGGGGACATATGTCTCCCCTATATGTGTACAGGGCCATGTGGCCATGTACACATAGCATCTCTCCTTACATTTATAAACATTGTGTGGCAATGATGATGTGGCAGTTAGCATGTCCAGTTGTTCACTCTAAACAAAATCCTTTGCTCTCGATTGACCATTGAATTTTGGCAAAACTTTATCTTCCCAAATGATGATGATGGACCGAGTTCATACCCATACTAACATCATTAGGCCCAGGTTGACGGACGATCGATTGGGACAATTAATTCACACGACTTGTCCATATTCACACGAATCTTATGACCGTCCCAACTTAGCATACGTGGAGGGCTCTTGAGGGTCACTCAAGATGTATTCTTGGACAAGTATCACCCCTTCAATGAGTAGCGCTATTCAGAGTGAAGATTGCCGATAGTTGTCATACGTGATATACACGTGACAGTTTGTTATTTGATGCACGAGACAATAAAAAATTACCACATTAATGCATTAAATACAAACTGCCACGAATATGCCACATAGGGCGACTACCGATAGTCTTTATTATGAATAACATTATTCCCCCTTCAATAGGTATAACGCATGACATCACGCTGTCACATTCGCGCCACATGACATCACACTGTCACCTTCGCGATGTGATGCTTAGATCAAGCGTCTTTTTTGTTACTTTTGTCGGCACATAGAGTCATAATTACTTATCATTTAATGCTAAACGTCACACATTTTCTACATAATACTTCTAGATTCCCAAGCAGGAAAACACATACCTCCCTACCTCTTAGCTTTTCAAATTTAAACTTCCCAGCTTCCCTCCTCATCTAAACACTCTACCATTTTAGTTTAGAAAATTATTCTTCTTTCTTTAAGTTCTCTTATCTTTTTCATACTTCCCTTGCTTTCTGATGAAGATTCTGAGAACTCAAGTAGCATCATTTTGTTTTTTACGTATAATGATCTCTTGAAGGATTTGTGAGGCATTAGGAGTGGAGTGTGAGTACTTCTGCTATGTTTCATTTCTATTTGAGATCGCCAGTTTTCGACTGGGAGGTCCCTCTCTTTTTTTCTCTTTTTGTTCCTTAATTCTCTAACCTCTTATAGCCTCTTGGTTATCCATGGTTCTTAAGTTTGTTTACCATAGTTGCGACCACGAACAACATTTGTAGCTCTTTGGCGCCTAGTACGTCTATTGAATCGCGTGATATTGTCAAAATATCTCATTCTAACATTGTACAACTTACATAAAACCAATTGAAATCTCATTCTCGTTCTCACTTTTTATATATATGATTATCTGATTCATATTAGGTTCTCGTGTGTTCTCGTGTTTTGGTGAAGTTCAGTAGACTTCTTTATGAAAGAGCATCGAGAGATATAGGTTGGATTGAGAGAGAGAACTAGCTGGCGCTGTGTTGGAATGAGTGAAAATGACGGGAACGACTTGTATTTATAGATGTTCGGTGTGCTATTATGCGGCAATTAACACTGCAGTCGAAATGTCTACATGTTTACTTTAAATGTAATCCCTCAAGGGTTGTGTGACCAATGGATTCTAGTAAAACTTCATCTTCCCAAATGACGATGATGGATCGAGTTCACACCTTCATCGTAGCGAGAGTTCGGCGGTCTACCGTACTAACATAAAATAGAGTCATTTAGCTCAACTCCATTATTTGTCGAATAATAGGAATAAATGATGACAAGATGTTTATAGATTTCCATGAACACGTAATATTGACTACCACATCACTATTCCATTGTCAAGCTACGATGTCAAGAGTATTTTGATTAAAACATTATAAGTCCTTGTTTGGTCCCCATTATTTTCAAAATACATTTTTCTCTCTTTTATTTTTAACCACACATTTTTTCAATAAAATAACATTATACGAAAATTCAAAATATTTTCTTATTTTTTAACTACACATTCTCCCTCAAAATTCTATTTTAAAATGCATTTTGGGAAAAACATTGAGGCTTAATGATAAGTGCATTTTACACACTTATCTAGGTCACAAAACATGGATTATTATTGGAAATAACTTGGAATATAGCTTGATTCTGTGCAAATTATGTTTTGTAGGATAATAACGATGAACATGGTGGAAATTCAGAAAAAAAGCAAAAATGGCTAAAGTGAAGCAAAATCAATGTTTGAGGACTCAAGTGCAAATACTGAAAAGTTGTGTCGATCTCACAATGAATATTTGAGAGTGTTAGGCATCAATTGGATAAGAAAAGAAGCCAAATGGATGAAATATAATCGAAATACTATCACATATCAACTTTCGGCCGAAAAAGTTATGATTCAAATTTTCAATATTAGTTTGAGAGCCATTTTTGGCATACACGACGTTCGAATTTGAAGATTTATCATTCAGGGAGACTTGTAAGATGGAAAAGGAGGAGTTAGCAACTGTGGTTGCTTCCCTTTTCGTCTTTTCCCAGTCAACAATTTGGCGATTGCTTCCCCTTTTGTCTTTTCCCAGTCAACAATTATGGGTAAGAAGAAGTTCATATACCCTTTTCTTTTGAAGACGCGTGAATGGGTAGTGAATGGTTATGGATAAAATGGGGATAAAAAATATTTCACAAATGAATAGTAAATAATGGATTGCCTCTTTTAAGATAGTAGGGATTAGGTATAGGGTCTATAATTCACTCATCTTTGTCCAACACATTTTTATGGGCCCTGATGCTTATAAGATAGCACCTTGGAGGTCAAACATGCATTAAATTAAATCACTTGATGTATAAGTTCGGTAACCACTAAACATTCTTATCCATGGCCAGATATGATAAGTAAAAGCAAAATTAATGAAATATAAACAAATATTTATGCATAATTCTTAATTACAACAATCTTAATCATTAAATTAAAAACAATGAAGGAAATAAGACACGAATGGTTGTAATCACAAATTTAGTGTGATTGGGTCAAAACCAAGATTGGTAAAGAATTAACCCTTGATTGATGGCCATTGTTGTGTAAAAATAATGTTTTGAATAATGATTTTTTAAAGAATGCTTGATTACAATGTCAACAAACGCTCTGATGTAGCAGAACATGGGATCCTTTTAGGTTCACTTTCTACATTGATGGACAAAGTAAGACAAACTATTTTGGAATGTAAAATTGCAAATATCAAGCGCCTCTTGGTTTGAAGTAGAAGCCTCAAAATCGTCAAAATTATGATTCATTATAGAATGTTGCATTTGCACAGGGTCAGAATTATTATTTCCGGATGACTTGCGTCCAATTCGAAGTCGATTTCGACGATCCCTTTGCTTTTGGTTTTGTTGTTGGCGATGTGATATTGTTTCGAAGTTTAAACAACCAATAACTCCATCCGAACATGTATTCGAAACATCCATCAGGAGAATATGCTAATCTATAAAATAGTTCAGTTTGAAAGTAACAAACAGAAATTGAAGAAGACTATTAGCACATATAATTCTGTTCCTTAGTGGAACTAAGGTTCGTTCGAAATATATCAACCTACGTATATACAATATATAAAAACTAATAGAAATAAATGAAATTGGGAACATAGTGAAGCTTATGTATAGTATATATGTTTTAAAGAAAATATATTTTGGGTTCAAATACCTCAAGATGCCTGGAAAAAGGTTTGTAGCCTTGGAAAACTCCAAAGAAGCTCAAACGAAGAAATTGTGACTTTTTTCTCAGCTTTCGAATTGAATTGATTTCTTCAGTGGAACAGAGATTTCAGATTCGAAAATGACAGAATACACAATTTAGTATTGAATTGTAACCTCTGTGAACCTGCTAGTGAAGATGAAATTGATGATGTAGTCTGAAACAGAGAACTTGTGAAACAAGTTGTCGTGTCCTCTTTTTCGCCTTTCAGAAGCAAGCAGATATGGATAAGATGGAAAAGGAGGAGTTAGCAATTGTGGTTGCTTCCCTTTTTGTCTTTTCCTAGTCAACAATTTGGCAATTGCTTCCCCTTTTGTCTTTTCCCAGTCAACAACTATGGGTAAGAAGAAGTTCATAGTACCCTTTTCTTTTGAAGATGAATGAATGGATAGTGGATGGCTATGGATAAAATGGGGATAAAAAATATTTCACAAATAAATAGTAAATGATGGATTGCCTCTTTTAAGATAGTAGGGATTAGGTATATGGTCTATAATTGACTCATCTTTGTCCAACACATTTTTATGGGCCCTAATGCTTATAAGATAGTACCTTGGAGGTCAAACATGCATTAAATTAAATCAATTGATGTATAAGTTCGGTAACCACTAAACATTCTTATCCATGGCCAGATATGATAAGTAAAAACAAAATTAATGAAATATAAACAAATATTTATGCATAATTCTTAATTAAAACAATCTTAATCATTAAATTAAGAACAATAAAGGAAATAAGACATGAATGGTTGTAATCACAAATTTAGTGTGATTGGGTCAAAACCAAGATTGGTAAAGAATTAACCCCTGATTGATGGCCATTGTTGTGTAAAAATAATGATTTGAATAATGATTTTTTAAAGAATGCGTGATTAAAAAGTAGAAAAAAATTATGAATTTGCAAGCAAAATAGTTTATCGTGCGAATTTGTAGTTGAAAATGAGTGAGAAATAAATTATTTTATTTTAAAGAGGGTCGGGGCTAAATGTCATCAATGTTAAGTTTGAATATAAATCTATTCAAAGTAACAATAAAATGACTACCAATTATGTCAAAAGTTAAAAGGGAAGTACAAATAATTATAATATAATGCATCANGAATTTGTAGTTGAAAATGAGTGAGAAATAAATTATTTTATTTTAAAGAGGGTCGGGGCTAAATGTCATCAATGTTAAGTTTGAATATAAATCTATTCAAAGTAACAATAAAATGACTACCAATTATGTCAAAAGTTAAAAGGGAAGTACAAATAATTATAATATAATGCATCATAAATGGGACAGAGAAGCAAAGTTAGAAACAATATATAGCGAGTCGGTACGAATTAATAAGGTTCTACCAGATACTTTCCACATTTACTAGAAAATATAACTCGAAAAATGAGTATTTACACACTTGCATACAATTTACAACGTTGTATAAATAAAATGGTTTGACTTTGTAAAGTTCTTTCCTCCTACATATGAAAGTCTATGGTGATGTGATAAGTACGACATGCTAAATAATAAAGTATATAGTCAATGCAATAACGAAAGCATTTATTGACTTTCTAAGTATCGTTAAGCCTGTGGTCTTGTAAGTGGTCAACATGAATTGAGAACGCATAATATTTGGAGTTTAACCATTAATAATTAATACACAAGTCTAATAATGCTATAAGGTTTTCTTTATACGTTACAAAATAAATTCAACTTTTTTAACATCACAAAATAGTACAAATTGTTACCAAAACACCTATAAATAATATACCTGTCTTACTCACTCTACTCTTGTGTCTCACTCTTGAATAAGCTTCTCTTCATCCAATTCAAACATCATGTTCGAATTAGGAAGGTTTTGGTCAAATGATGGTGGAAACACTTCATCAGCTTCTTGCCATACGGTGCAGCGAGAGGTTCATGTGTTGCTAGTGGATCACGATTTTGATTGTCTGATTTCTACAGCAAAAATGTTAGAGCTATGCTCATACAAAGGTAGACAAATCAAAAATTAATTTATCACTTCATAAAACAAAAAGATCAAGATTGAATTTTCAAAGTCTTCTTCATTTTCCTTTTTGATCTAATTGCATTGCATAAATATGGTTTAAATGATTTAAAGTGGCCATATTTTTAGACAATGAAGCATCCAAGAGATTTTACTTCTGTTGTTGAAAACTCATTAATCTTCTTTATTTTGAATTACATTTGTAGTTTTTTCTGGTTTTTTGTACACTCATTTGGGAAAAAGTAGGTTGGAGATTTCATGTTTATATGGAGACATGATTTCTCCCTTTTTTGTTCTCAAAGGTCATTAGATTGTTTAATTGATACAGTAGATCATGCATACTAAATGTGTAAAAACATGCTTAGAGGATATATATTTCCAATATTTTGTTGTGACAATGTTTGCATTTATAATTATTTGAATGAAAAGTCACCCGCGCTATTTTTTGAATATATACATAATATTTATTTCTTTACCGTTGTACATCGAAACATGATACGATGTATATTATTAAAGTTCTAATTTATGTAATGTTACTCTTTTCTTGTCCAACCAATTAATGTTAAAAGAATATCATTATTTTATATATATTGGTAATTATTTTTTCCCCTGCAGGCCTGGCGCAAAACGAATTGCTTTCTACTAATCAATGAGAAAAAAAGTATCAAGAAATTTTTGAACATCTATAGAAAAATCAGATGTAATAATTTATATAATTTTTGGGAAAAGTCAAAGAAAAATTATTTCACAAAAAATCTGTACTTTTCTTCCATCCTTCATTTTTTTAATCTAATTCTTCTTTATTAATAATTAAAAGGCCTTTGGTTTTCATTCTTGTTCTTTTAGCCATGTAACTTTTCTTTACTAATATGTTGTAAGTTGTCGTAGTCTCATTATTTTCCTTGTCAATAATTAGTCTTCCGAAATGAATTTGTCTCAGTTACATGTGTTGAACTTGCTTCGACTGCTTTAAAAATGCTTTCAAGCGAAAAATCAAATTTCAATCTTGTGATGGCAAATATAAACTCTCCCGATATGCACGGATATAAGCTTCTACAACAAGCAGTCAACATGGACATTCCAGTGATTTGTAAGTATTTCTAGATTCTTATTAATTTTCTCGCCTATTTCTTTTTCCTTCCCCCCAAAGAACTGAATATTAATAAATTTAGAATCTCCTACGTACATGAATTTAAATTTTCTAGTCAATCTTCTCATCTCATACATATATTTTCCTTCCAAATATTGTTCTTCATTCAGTGTTATCAGTCGAGGACAATGAATTCCTTGCAACGGGAGCTCTAGAAAATGGAGCTTTGCTCTATATCAAGAAACCAGTTACATTGGACATCTTGAAATGCCTTTGGCAGCATGTGGAGAGAGAGAAAATGAGCATTCATAAAGAAAAAGGAAGGCTAATGGGAATGACTGAAGCAAATAATAACATGGGGGGGATTGGATTTAGAGGAGAAGTTGAGGAAGAAAACAACATTGTTGGAAGCAACAACATGAAGGACGACAAGTACAAAGGAAAGAGGAATATACTAGAACGAAAGGGTTTGATTGAGGATGAAGAATGTGAACCAGAACATCAAATAATCGAAAATAAGGTTCGGAAAAGAGTATGCATGAGAAGAGTATACACTGAGTGGACTCAAGAACTTCATGGAAAATTTATGGATGCTGTGAGGCAGCTTGGTGATGGAAGTATGTTTTTTGTTCCTTTAATTATTGCATTTTATCATTTTAATTTTATACTAATAAAGTTACTGACACTATAATCTCTATGTATTGTGTGTTTTGAGTGTGTGTCCAAAAAATATATAGTCTAGTGTAACACGATATATGTTCATGCTTCGTGTTTAAAAATGCAGGGTGTTTCCCTAAAGAGATCTTGAAGCGAATGAAAGTGCCTGGCCTAACAAGAATGCAAGTAGCAAGCCATCTTCAGGTTAGTTTTCTACGTGCATGCTTGGTATGATGGAGTGATTACTGAAGAAAGGCTCGAGCATATATTCGTTATTTATCTTGTTGAATCCCATTTACTAGTTTAATTATCTCAAAATTTCTTAATTTATTCTCTGTACATATTTGTTTTTCTTTTCACGCAGAAATGCCGGAATGACAATTGGCGACCTCCCGAAGAGCGAAAATATCAGCAAAACATTGTTCCTACAGCATCTTCAGACGCTGATTCATCGGGCCAAATTAAGCTCAGAAGATTCGGGTCAATGCCTTGTCAAGATAATAATAGTTTGTTATTTCAGGAGCATCCCAAAGCCAGTGAAGGTTCTAAAATCCATTTTGAAAAGGACATTCCCAATGATGGTGGACGTGAAACTATAACTATTAATGCACCAATCATGAATTCCCATCAGCTATATCATGAATCTGGTCCAAGTAATGTCAGACCTGGCTCAAATCCTTCATCAAACCCTAGATATTCATCTGACGTTTTCTTTAATTTTCTAGACATGGACTACTTCATTCATAATTGTTCTAGTATGCAACAAGGATCTGCCATGGACAAGAATCAAAAAACTTCGCTCGAATCAATTCATGATTCTGACCAAGTTTACCCTGATCAGCAGGTACAAGGTTCCTAATTCCTTGTAATAACTTTCTGATATTTATGTTAGATCATAACTATTTGTCGTACAATATATAATTAAACATTTAGTTGACACTACATGATATGTTTGCAATTTTCTGAGTAAGGTGGATTGAACTAGACATATAAACGTCGATGTACATCGTACTGTTTAGTTGTACTGTCAAAATACATACATACATACGTACATACATTTATATATATATAATCACAAATATCTACGATCACACAGAGAGACTGTGGTTTTGATTAATTTACTTTGTACTCGTTGACTCGTACTGCAGAATTCAGCAATGCCAAACGCGGATAGCGGGAGCCACTGGAGTTCAGAGACATCAATCTTTGCAAGCAACTCATCAGAAACTGAAGACCAAGAAACCTAAATAACTCTAGGAATATTGAATAAAGTGTGCACATGCAGAGACATTTTGCACCCAGTACTCTATCAAACTTGCTAAGTTTTTAATATTCTCTTGTTTTTAGGTACAAGAACATCAAACTATATAAGACCTATGCTGTAATAATTTGATTTGCCATTCTGTCCAACTCTGAGAATAAAACCAAGCTTCTTTCTAGGTTTCAATCTAGTCATTTGTTAATTTGCCAAACAGGAAAAAGCACAGATGTTGACACGTTATCTGTTATGTACGCGCCCATAAACAAATATATAGCTAAAGAAATAATTTCCTAACTGATATGGTCATTTTTTGTTCAAGACCGAACAACAATGCCCGAGATTGTTTTCGGTCATCTTGGGAGTTTGCTCAAGGTGTCCTCCTCGAGTTTCTTTGTCAGGCTTAATTGCCGCATGTGATGATTCCACGTCACCTCGAGTTTTAATCTTTGCCCCTTTCTCTATTTCAAAAGACATACCCTAGTAGGACTCTACTTTCATCATGCACTTATCCAACCGCAATAAGATTGGATCCTAATTAGCTTACAACTCCCCATATTAAAATACTCAAGTCTTTTACAATTCTTAAATTGATAAGGCTTCAAGTATCCCAATCCTATAAAGAGTGTGCTACTTATCTCTATAAATACGGGTCCTAGTTCATTATTAAGTTATGGTTTTACATTCAATTTATGGTCTTATGCTTATATTTCCCCTTTTTGCTAATTTAAGCATCGGAGGGGCGACAAAAACACACCTTGACACCTTTGTTTCAGGTGCTGGAGATTTGGTTCGTGAACATCCTCAACCCTCAAACTCGAGAATCGACAGGTGACAATTTTTGGTAACATCACTAACAATAAATTATATTAGACTATTTACTATTATGCTTCGCCACCGAGGCTCCAATAAAAACACCATGTCATAGTCCACGTGGAGATGTAAGTCAAATTTGACCAAGTTAACGAAGACTTAATTGGTTAAAATAAAGAAGGAGAAAAGCTGACGTTCCGAAGCTCCCCTTTGTCCGAAGTCCTCAAAGAAGAAGTGGCGCCCTTCTCATCCGAAGCACTATATAAGTGGTTGAAGCTCTGAAGCCAAAGCACTATATAAGGGGCTGAAGTTCTGGAGCCGAAGCACTATATAAGAAGCCGAAGTACTATATAAGAAGCCAAAGAAGAAGTCGAAGGTCTCTGTCCTGCAGCTCTTTACACCAAAGAAGAAGTCGAAGCTCTCTATTTCGCATGCAATCTTAGGAGTGATTGATGTAACATTTGTAATAATGAATGTCAGATTGTGAGCCTAATGTACAGAGTGGTTGACCCGTTGTCAATGTATTAAATGTATAGCAAACAGAGTGATGTGAGGCTTCAGCTTGGGAGATGAGGCCATGTGGTTTTGATATAACGGCTAACACGTCGGCCAGAATTCTATAAATAAACAACTCTAATAACATTTGTGCATAATGCAACTCTTTATACCTAAAATCAAGCTCTATCTTCTCTCTTGATTGTTTTATACTTATTTGCTTGAGCTTAGATCATTTTTACTTTGGTTGAGTTGTTTGTGATTGTTAGTTAAATATGCAATCACTTTGATCATCTTGTCGGTGCTTGAACATTTTTATCTGGTGTCATAGAGCATCTTATACGCTCATAAACACCAATCTTCTCAGTCCGAATCTCGTCAAAATATGTTGGAATCTGCTTACGTGGATGCGAGTGGGCCTGACATCTGTTGCCCACGTGACTATTATAAAAAGGGGTTAACATTTACTATTAAGCATAAAATTCATTGATTTAAGTAATCTCCAAAAGCAAACGGTAGATGAAAGGCAAACCTTTATTTCCAAAACCATGCATTTCAAGATTAGAGCATAAAATTCAATATAGTATCATACTTTTGAATGGAGTCCTAGTACATATGCTAGAAAGCCACTTTTCACTTTGCATTATCTATAGGAATTAAAATATTTATATATTTTACATCCTCCTCAAATAAACAGATTACACATTCAATCTCGAAATTTAAACTAAATAAATTTATATAATCTAAAAATTTTCAGTGTTATATTCCTACATTGAGATTGATTTGAAGGAACTGTAGTGCCGTAGTTAGGACTGTTATGACATGCTACTAGCATTGTCCACGTAGCCGACCTAGTGAAGCTGTGAACCCACTCTAAATGAGGCCTGCATGGTAATTTCCTAGGCCCACTTCTAATCCAACGTAGAGACGACGAAGAGGCCTATACCCGAGGCCCATCAGGTCCGAGGCTCCACCCAGCCAGTGACAGTTTATTATAGAAATCTTATCTGAATGATTGATATGATTTCTGTAAAAAGTGTTTTTATGTCTTGTCTTGTCTTATCAATAAGATGTAAGAGTAATAAATGTCCCCACCATGTAACAATTGAAGGCTAATGGACCTTTGAACACTTGGAGTAACTTGTTACATTATACATTGATTTCCAATCCTTAATATAAGTCCATAGCCATTGGTTATTATTATACAATCGTATCTCAGATATCTTATCGGAACCCAAATGGAAACGTCTCGTGTCATTGAGTTCTCACACGTCTAATTTCGGAGTGATCCTGACCATTGGTCTCCCTTTATGTGTTGGATCTAGCTTACGCATGCACGAGTGGGTCTGGCATCTATTGGCAGCATATTTTAAGATCAACGGATTGGCGTCATCTGTGGAAAATCACACTAAAACTGCGAACAACTCCTTTGGAAAAAGTTTACTAAGAAAGGGCATCCCTTGAAAAAGGATTTGTTCCTAAAAATGAACAAGAGGAAGCCCTCATAGTTGAAAAATGATTCAACGGTAAACTTGGAAAAAGATGAGTTCAGATGGTGAAGTCCCTCCCAGGTGCGTGAGGGAAAGCGATGACGAGATTCCTACCATAGCCACCCTCGCGGGTCGACATTGACCACACCATTGTCATAGACGAGGTGGGATGAGAATGGCAACCCAACTTACTAGGGAAATATCCACCATGACGGCCAACATGAGAAACATTACCAACCAAAATTGGCAATGCAGGAGCTTTTGAGGCAAATGCAAAGCCAAGAGGGCCATCCAATCCTTCCCTATACACATCAGGGGCAGTACCAACGAAAAGATGATGTATAAAGTCAAGGAGAACATCCCCCTAGGTGCACCAGAGAAGTAAGCCCTGAAGAAAAGAAGTGGAGATCGACATTTCCTCCAATTACAAATCTGGTCGACCCATCAAGGCCCCGTTCAATATGGATGATAACTTCCCTCCGAAATATGAACCAGAAGCTAGGCCTCAAAGATCTGTCAGTGTTTTCGATCGAATTAGCCTTGCGAATCTAGGGCCCAGGCATCCTCAACAACATGAAATTCCAGTGCCTGGGGATAGGCCTTGCCCCCACCTTCTAAGACATGGCAACCGGAGGAAAGGCAAGATTATGCCCGCTGTGTTGCTCCACCCAGAGATAGGCGTCAAAGGAGGGACGAAGAGACTGAGAACTAAGTAGGTCCCTCCACCCCGCCACCCAGGCATGAAGCAGACGAAAATCAGCGATCTTGTGATTTGGATGATGAAAACTTAACCTTCTTGCGGGAATGCCCAGGTACCAAACCACTATGTGATGCCCAAAATACCAAAGTATGATGGGAGAGGCAACAAGACGCATATGAGCCTAAGAGGCACCACCCTCGTTGTAAAATGTAGATCTTTCCACTTAACCCTTAGTGGAGTGGCTGAAATTTGGTATAGCCAATTACCACTAGGTAGCATCATGAGTTGGCCAGAGTTCAAGAACATATACTTGAAGAGATTCGCAGTAAGCAAGGAAGGAGATGTCCCTATCCAGCACCTTCAAGACATGAGGCAATAGCCTGAAGAATTCCTGAAAAGTTTCTTATCTCATTTTACCGATGAGATGACATATTGAGTTCAGGTTACCGACCGCGAGGCCCTATCTGCACTACGAAGAGGCCTCAACATGAACACATTATTTTGGAGAGATGTTCAAAATCAAGACCCAACTACTTATGATGCATTGCTAGAAATGATTAGGCGGGAGATTATCAATGAAGAGTTGATCGATCACAGAGCCTCAGCAAAGGCAATGAGGGAGATAACCCACCTCCCACCAAATGGATTATCAATGAAACCAGAATGGCAATGAAGTTGCCCCCAACTCCAGGCAGGCCCATGCCACGACCACCTTAAATGCAGTGCCCAAGTTGGCCTATGAAAACGTCGCACCCGAAACCAACACTTAACGATCTGAATCAACAAAACAAGCCTCCCGTAGGGGACGAGGTTGAGGGCGAGGTTCGGACCTAGAGATAGGCCAAACCCCATCGAGTATTGCACGTATCATCATTCCTACAGCAATGACACGGAAAACTATAGAGATATTATCCACCACCGTAGGCGGGAAAGTCCCCGGAATGATCGACGAAACGATTCACGGTAGAGAAATAGGCCCCCACCTAGTTGTGATCAGCTGCCACTCTCTGCCATCGGGATGTTTCTCCCCAGTGGAGGAGGGAACATGAAGAAAGATCAAGGGATGAACAATGAAGAGGTTGTCAACCTCGGGCAGAGAATGCTCCCATACATGAAATTGACACAATTTTTGGAGGCCCTTACGCTGGTGGAGAAACAAGGAACTCCCAAAGGAATTATGCAAGAGAAGCTAAGGGCCCCCATTAACCAGTTATATAGTGAACAGCAGTTCTCAGAGAAGCCAAGTGCCCTCTATTGTGTTCTCTCAAAAAGATGTAGATGGAGTCCATTTTTCCCATTGCGACACCCTCGTAAGGATAGCATAATTCCAAGGGGTAAAATTATATTTGTATTGGAAATGGAGGAGCCACCCCAATCAACCTTAAACTTCATGGAATTTTTGATAGTTGATAGCAAGTCAGCTTAACATGGAGTATTGGCATGACCCGCATTGAAAGATTTGAGAGCGATCACCTCCATCCACAACATGTGCATCGAGTTCAATTAGAATGGTGGACCCTAGGGATGTCAACATGGTAATAGTTGATATGGAGATGGTTGACACTCCCAAGGAAGTGCATCCTCCCGACGAGATCGACCCTCGCATTATTGAAACCGAGTCCCAACTGCCCCCATGGAGGAACTGGAGAGCTTCCCAGTGGACCACCTGGATCCTGCCAGGTTGTTACAAGTAGGAAGGGGCCTAATACCTGAAGTTAAAGAAAGGCTCAAGAGCTTCTTATGTGAAAATAGGGATGTCTTTGCTTGGAGGCATGAGGATATGGTAAGAATTGACCCCAAGGTCAGCTGCAACCACCTGAAAATTGATCCTAAAGCTACCCCACATAGATAGAAAATGAGAGTCCTAAACACGAAACGATATGAAGCCTTGAAGGAAGATGTACAGAAGTTAATCGAGAATGGTTTCATCAGGGAAGCCATATACCCAAAGTAGGTCTCCAACCCGATTTTAGTAAAGAAACATAATTGGAAGTGGAGGGTGTGTATTGACTTTTCTGACCTTAACAAGGCTTCTCCTAAGGACAGTTTTTCCTTTCCTAAGATAGATCAATTGGTGGACTCCACCTCAGGACATAAACTACTGAGCTTCATGTATGTCTATTCTAGCTAAATTAAATTCCCATGTACCCGGCGGATGAAGAGAACACTTCATTTATCATGAATAGAGGCCTTTAGTGCTACAAGATGATGCCTTTTGGGTTAAAAAATACCAGAGCCACTTATCAAAGACTTGTAAACAAGATGTTTACTGACCTCCTTAGCAATATGATGGAGGTCTATGTAGATGACATGCTCGTTAAGAATCTGAAAGCGGATGATCATATAGCCCACCTGAATGATAGCTTTCGTATCTTGAGAAAGCATTGGATGAAGTAAAACCCTCTTAAGTGCGCGTTAGTGTTTCTTCAGGCAAATTCTTAGGTTATATGGTTAATCAAAGGGACATAGAAGCGCATCTCGAGAATATACGAGCATTGGTTGAGATGGGGTCCCCTCAAAAACCAAAAGAAGTGCTAAGTCTAACTGGACGAGTAGCCGCTCTAACTCACTTCATTTCAAAAGCCACCGATAAATGTCTTTCTTTCTTCAAGATCCTAAAAGGTGGGAAGAAATTCCAATGGCTTGAGGAGTGTGAAGAGGCCTTCCAGGAGCTGAAGAAACACCTAGGACAGACCCCCCTCCTATTAAAGTCCAAACCCAGAGAGGCCCTACAATTCTATTTGGCTGTCTCAAAATGAAGCTCTTAGTGCTGTACTTATCAAGGAAGAATGTACTACCTAACTACTGGTTTACTACATTAGCAAGGTATTGCTAGTACACGAAACCCGATACCTGGATATGGAGAAGTTGACTTTGGCATTGATCATCGCATCGAGGAAATTGAAGCCTTATTTCCAAGTACTTCAAAAGCCAATGTTCCCGCTTCAACAAGTACTTCAAAAGCCAGACGCCTCTAGAAGACTATTGAATGGGTGGCGGAATTAAGCGAGTTTGACGTCTTCTTTAAAGTCAGAACAACCATCAAAGGCCGGGGCTTGGACAGATTTTGTGGTAGAACTTGCCAATGTTCCTGACATGGAAGAAGCGGTAGACCCTATCGAGTCCCCACGGGGATGCGGGTTCAAGAACTGGTGTGGTCCTAGTAAGCCCCGAAGGTCACAGATTGAATAGTGCGGTATGGTTCAGATTTAATACCACCAACAACACGGCCGAATAAGGTACTACTTGCCCGATTCAGGTTAGCAAGAGAGATGCAAGTGAAGAAGTTATGCATCAACAGCGACTCCCAACTCGTCGTTGGTCAAGTGAACGGCAACTTCATAGCCAGAGATAAGGGTATGGTTGCGTACCTCTGGTTAGTGATGGACCTGTTCCCAACCTTTGAAAAGTTCAAATTGGTCCAAATTCCACACATGGAAAATGCCCACGCCGACGCTTTATCTAAGTTGGCAAGCAACAAGGACTCGGAGTTATTAATGGTAGTGCCAATTGTGCACCTCTCAAACCGTCCATTGCCATGGAAGAGGTAATGTGAGTGGAAGGGATTCCTACCTGGATGCAACCCATTGTGGCTTATCTCAAAGACCAGGTCCTTCCCAACAACAAAAATGAGGCTCATAAGTTTAGAAGGAGGTCCGCTCATTTTGTTTTTATAGATGAAGTTTTATACGAACGAGGGTTCTCATTTCCTCTCCTCAGATGTGTTAGGGGTGAGAAAGTAACCTATATACTCCATGAGATTCACAAAGGCGTTTGTGGCAACCACTCAAGAGGATTAGCACTAGCATGGAAAGTGCTGAGGCAGAGATACTCCTGGCCCACCTTGAAAAATGATGCCATTCATTTTGTGCGAAAATGCGACAAATGCCGACGTTTTTCCCCTATTCAAATACAACCATCCCAAGAGTTGAGTCCTGTATCTAGTCCTTGACCTTTCACCAAGTAGGGGTGGACCTCATAGGCCCCCTACCCTGGGGCGGAGGAAGTGCTAATTTTGCTATTGTTGCAATAGACTAATTTACGAAATAGGTTGAATCTGGGCCTCTAGTGAAGATCGCAGAAGCTAACACTTCCAAATTTCTGTGGAAGAACATCATTTACCGATTTGGGATTTCTCATTCAATTGTGTCAGACAATTGGAAGCAATTTGATAACAAGAAAGTCAGAGACCTTTGTGAGGAACTCGGGATTAAGAAACATTTTTCCACCCCTCACCATCCCTAGGCTAATGGGCAAATCGAAGCTATGAATAAAACTATAAAATATACTTTGAAAAGGAAGCTCAACATAGCTAAAGGAGCCTGGGTTGATGAACTGTCACATGTGCTATGGGTAATCCGAACTACAAGTAGGACCCGAACTAGAGAAACTTCATTCTCAATAGCTTATGGTGCTGGGGCCATGAGCCCTATAGAGGTTTGTTTACCCTCCCACACGAAGATTTCGTTTTAGATATCAGACGACGAGCTTAGGAGGTGTGAACTCGATCTCCTTGAAGAAAAAAGGATAACTCCCAAGTGAAGCTTGCTGCATATCAAAGGAAGATAACTCGATACTATAATGCCAATGTCAAGAAGAAGTCCTTCTAGATGAATAACTTGGTGATTTGAAGAGTGTTTCTATCCTCCAAAGAACCAGGAGTAGGCACTCTGGGCCCAAATTAGGAGGACCATACCGTATCAAAGACGAACTCTGACCTGGCACATACTGAATTGAAGACAAGGATGGAAAGGAACAACCTCATCCATGGAACATTGAGCATCTATGAATGTACTACCAGTGAATGTACTAAATAGTTGGAAGGTCCTTTCAAACTTTTATGAATAAATAAACACTTTATACAAAAAGACAAGGAACAATGTTTGTTTAAAATCGTGGGCGCCTCGGAGGAGAGGATCAGATCCCTATAGGGATCGCCTCGTTTGAACTCCAATGCGTACATCACAAGTCTCACTTTGACAGAGCTGAACGTTAAAGGAGAAGCCCTTACACGGATGACCCATCCACCATGTAAGGAAGCGTGGGCGTCTCGAAGGAGAGGATCAGATCCCTACACGGATCACCTTGTTTAAACTCCAATACGTACATCACAAACCTTACCTTAACAGAGCTAAATGTTAAGGAAGAAGCCCTTATATGGATGAACCATCCACCATGTAAGGAAGCGTGGATGCCTTAGAGGAGAGGATCGAATCCCTAAAGGGAGTTCCTCATTTGAACTCCAAGGCATACATCACAAGCGTACACCCGAGGCGTATGTCACAAGTCTCCCTTGACTAGACTGAACGTCATCGAAGAAAACATTGAGTTAAGATCTTTTAAATTGAGTTAAGGTAAACCTATTCAAAACATAATCTCAAAGGAAAGTATGTTGAAGTTATTGACTATTAGTTTATTACTTGAGTGGTTTATTCGAGTTATTTCATTGTTTGACGAGGTCTTCATACTTGTAAAGAAAAATAAGTGAATAACAAGCAGTAAAGATAAGAAAAGGCTTGAAAAGGAATTTCATTCATTAAAGAAAAGACAATTACACTTAGGGGTCAAAGGCATTACGAAATATAACCTATGCTACTACTGGGTGGCTAGAAGGCCAATGCCTCATTGACAGGAGCTTCAGTTGCTACTTGATTTGGAGCTTCTTCAGCAAGAGTTTCCTCTTGATCAATCCCCTCTTTAGCAGTTTCCTCAACAGGGGTCTGAGGCACTTTATCCGTGAACTCTGCCCTCAGTTCAGATGCGTTGAGTTCAGCGTAAAGCTCCTCAACCCTTCCTACTACCTCGGTATACGTGAAACTTCACCAATAGGTAGCGAACCGCTGATACTCTTTAGTCAGATAGAAATTAGCGATGTAGTTCCTCACTGCCACTTCCCCCGCCTGTTGAGTCTCAGCTTCGGCACTTTGAGCCTCATCCACATAATACTTTCTTGGAGGTCTCCAACTTCTTCGTTAAAGAAGCTACTTTACACTGGGGTTTGTAGACCTCCTTTTTCAAAGCCTCTATTTCAGCCAATGCAGAAGTCAGCTTCACCTCATCTTCAGCTCTCTGGGTCCTCAATGACTCAACCTTCAAGTTGATTTTCCTTATTTCCTCCTCAACTACAGCCAACTTGTCTACCGAAGTTGTATTCCTTGACTGAATGTCAGCCAAAGTAACTTGACATTCCTTGGCCATTGCGAAAGCCCTAGCATTTTGGCTAACCAAGGCTATCGTTGGTCCATCACATTACGGGTGGACATATGCATCTTCCAATGCTCAGTCCTAAACTTATAAAGTACTCAATAGAACCTCGGACCAGAGATGGAAGCATCTAAATTATTACAAGGGCAATTTTTTCATCCCGCCCAGCTAAAAATCTGCCAGACTTCCTCTGAGTTCTCTCCGTCTTCTTAGAAGTCTCTGAGTCTTGAGCCTCATCTCTCTCTCAGCCTCTTCAATGGCCCTCTTCACCTTCTCTAACTTCATCGCCTTCATTGCCGACTCCATTAGCTTGAGCGATTATGGAACATTCTTTTCGGGATAAGACACTGTAGTGTCGAATTTTAAGGAAGGCCCCCACCCAGATACACTTCTATCCACTTCTTCTAGGGCTCTTTCTCAACTTTGCCTTTGTCCCTCCTGCCCTTCTCAGATAGGGCCCTCCTTGAAACCTCTCCCTCAACCCCCTTCTCAGTGTTCTCTTTGTTGACACGCTCCAACTTACCCCGGCATTTTTGGCGCCCGAGGACGAAGGCTTCAAGGCCCTGCCAGCAACCTTTGTTTTGGCCTTCAGAATTGTAGCCATATCTGGGGTAGGGTACTCTTTTTTTCCAGAAGGTCAGAAACTTACAATAAACTAAATGAAATAAAGGCAATGAAGTAAAGGAGTCTCATACCTTTAGAGGCTATAAGTCTAAAATCGATGAAGTATCGGCTTCGGTCTATAAGGTGGTCAAAGCTTCAAAGCTTTAAGGACCACTTGTAGATGTCTTTGATTACGTCCCACTCCGCCTCATGCAGCTCGAAGTGTGAACCAAAATCTGTAAAAAGAGCTTTCAGTATACGATACAAACACAAAATTGAAACTGTGTAAAGCGAGGCACTCACGTGCTTCATAGTACTGGGTTGGTATAGTACAGGCTAGGACAGTGTCTCTCTCCACCATTTGCCATCTACCCCTAACCCAGAACCAAGACTCCTTCTAGCCCTTGATGGAGGAAGGGAATCCCACAATGAAGGGAGAATGAGCCCTCCAGGGAATGAGGTAGTACCACCCCTTAATTCATCTTTCCCTACTACCCTAACTTGAAGATAGTTTGGAAAACATACAGGGGCATGTCCTAGCCAAAGGACACCTCCTTCCAAAGGAAATAGGTCTCCACTAATTGACTCCACCAATTTGGTAAAATTTGGGTTGGAGACAACATGAAGTTCCTCAGCACCGCCCTAAAAAAGGGGTGCAAAGCTAGACACATTCCTGCTTTAAGCAGGAATTCACTAATTGCTACGCACCCAAGCCTTGAAAAGCACGAATGCTCATGGGCCTTGGGCACTAGCATTTCTACATAGTGGAGAATACAATATTTGTGCCTAAGTTCTACTAATTTTGCGGAGGTCATGGAGGAAGGAATTTTGGCTGCCCCCAACCCATCTCATAATATATGGGCTCCTCAGTCATTGTATACCACTTCTCTGACCTCCCAGATACTGACTCTTCCCCAAACTTAGCTACTGTAACTTTTTTCGACGCCTCGAAATTCATTACAAGTTGCAGGAAGTGATGAAAAATTATAGAAACAGATGAAAGGTTGTGAATTCATTTTTCATGAAGAAAATACCTAGGAAGAAATAGGACCTAGGAATGCTAAAGATTTTCGAAGGTTAGAAAACTTGAGAGAATTCGAGTGATTTTCGCAAAAGTAAAACTTCAAAATGGCATGGTTTTGGTTTTTATACGAACAAGGAATCCATCCTAGCTGTTGGATGAAGGCCCGACGAATCTGAAGCGTCTAATACCTATCCCGGTGCGTTGGTACTTGTCACAAAAACATGTAGCCATCATTAACCATCATTGTACATTAAATATGACGACCATATGTGTATTAGAAGTTGTACCGCTTCAGCTACCTAATCTTGTTAACGTACAAAGCTATCAAATCATGGCATCAATATCAAGGTCAAAAATAATTCGATAGCTGAACTTCGGCAGTTCAGCATTTCGCTCTCTCAACTCCGAAATAAATTCAGCCATCTCCAAAGTAGATTAGTCTCGGTAGTTCAGCATTTCCTACATCAACTCCAAAATAAATTTAGCCATTTCCAAATTAGATGAGCCTCGGCAATTCAGCATTTCCCTTACCTCAGATCCAAAATAATTCAACCATCTTCAAAGTAGGTGAGCCAGTCATACATCAGCTATCAATTCCACGCACTATATGGATATCTATGCCTGGACTTAGGGGACTAGTATGATGAATCAGAAATTTTAAAATTTGTATAATTACTAAAAGTTCACGCTTAACATAAATAATTATACATAGACTTGGGAGACTATTATTATGATATGTTACTGGCTTTGTCCACGTGGCCGACCTAGTGAAGCTACGAACCCACTCCGGATGAGGCTCGCATGGTAATTTCCAAGGCCCACTGCTAATCTGAGGTAGACATGTTGAAGAGGCCTTTACTCGAGGTCTATCAGGTCCGAGGCTCCATCCTAGGTAGTGATGACCCACGTGCAGAGATCCTGATTTATTATAGAAATCTTATTTGAATGATTGATGTGACTTCTATAAAAAGTGTATTTGTGTCTTGTCTTGTTAATAGGATATAAGAGTACTTAATACTTTGAAAAGCTAGGAAAGTCAAACATGATGCCTAGGATTTGATACTTCAACCGAGGAGATGAGGCAATGTGTAATTTCATCTTAGGGTCACCATTCTATTGTAACACTATAAATACTCCCACCATGTAACAATTGAAGGCTAATGCAACTTTGAACACTTGGAGTAACTTGTTTCAATAAACATTGATTTCCAATCCTTAATATAAGTCCATAGTGATCGGTAATTATTATACAATTGAATCCCAGAGATCTCGTCGGAATCCAAACGGAAACGTCTCGTGTCGTTGAGCTTCTCCCACATCCAATTTCGAAGTGATCCTGACCAATTGTCTACCTTTAAGTGTTGGATCTAGCTTGCGCATACACGAGGGTCCGACATCTGTTGGCAATATATTTTGAGGTCAACAAGGACTTCAGTCCTAATGTTAGGTGTGCTCTCGTTCTCTTGATTTTGTATGCTCTCTTATTCTAAATTAAAAATTGATAAGGGCATTTTTACGCGTTTATTTCAGTTCACAAATATGGATAATTGAAGTTTAATATGCAGAATATAGCTTAATTCGTGTAATTTATGTGTGTAGGACAATAATAATGATTGTGGTAGAAAGTGGAAGAAAAATAGAGAAAAGAAACCAAAAGGAAGAGAAACCAAAATTAGGGACTGAAGTGAAATTTGTCAAAAGATAATCCAAAGGGGATATCGATTATGTAAAGAGGAAAAATGTAATTGGGTATTAAGATGACACATTGGAAGAAGAAGGAGTTGGAAAAAGACAAAGACAAAGATAAAACGAAGTTCAAGGACCAAATTGCCACAAATTGGAAGTTTTTAACACTATGCCGTCGCATAAGGACCTTCAGTGATTTCTAAGGACCAAAACAATCCTTCTATGCGACCACATAGAAATGTACTATGCGGTCGTTTCGTACAAAAATTGGGCGAAAAATGATGGTAATGAAAGAAGGTCTAGATATAGAAATAAAATTAAATCAATCATCGTGGGACGATACTCGAAATTTTACAATTTTCACTTTATTACTTATTAACAAACCGTGCACTTGTGGTGATTTACAAAGCAAACATATTTTCGTGAATAAGTTTTTGGCGCTGTTGTCGGGGATTAGATTTTTAATTTAATTTCTTGTTACTTA
>CAIGRK010145027.1:0-17330 GCA_903798315.1 Fraxinus greggii
TTCTATAAAATTGATTTAATTAAGAATAATTTTGAGTTTTATATTAGTTTGATGTTCTTTGGAGATTTATTACACCGTGTTATTATTTTCTTGAAACTGATATAAACATAATGTAGCTGTACTTTTAGCATTCTCATTGTGATCATATCAATGTTAAAAAAAAGGACTGTAATGATGTTTTCTTCTCCATTCTGTTATGCAATTAGGGGGTAAATAGATCATGATGAATCAATGCATAGAAATTTTTGAAACTTATTAATCTTTGGAAGTTAAGTATGCACACCACCTTCACATATGTTTCGAGAATGAACGATAGCAGATCCTTGGATAATGCGAGCAGCATACTTTTTCATCTAGTCTTTTGACTGATTCAAACGTGGCCCTCTTCTGTCGAGAATATTGATCATGATGGTCTCAGATTCTAGCAAGGGATAAAAAGATGTATTATAATTTGGTTAATATGTGATGAATTCTTACTTAAGACATAAGTTTACACTTGTTTCAAGCCATTTCTTTACTTATAAAGAAGGGAGTACCCGAGTCGAATATCATATTCCTTAATCTTATTTCTGTAAGTTTTTACCTCTTTGCAGTTTTTTGCTTTTTTCCATATCGTGTGTTCATTTCAACCATAAATTGCTGCATTGATCTTAATAATCATATTATTCAGGCGCCTCAAGGAGTACATGTAGTCTACAAGCATTTCCCCAGAATAAAGATTGTGACATCTGACATCGAAATTGGTTTGAAGAATAAAAAGTAAGCTATTGCTGAGATTTTTTAAGTTACCGGATTNTTACACTTGGTTCAAGGCATTTCTTTACTTATAAAGAAGGGAGTACCCGATTCGTATATCATATTCCTTAATCTTTTTTATGTAAGTTTTTACCTCTTTGCAGTTTTTTGCTTTTTTCCATATCGTGTGTTCATTTCAACCATAAATTGCTGCATTGATCTTAATAATCATATTATTCAGGCGCCTCAAGGAGTACATGTAGTCTACAAGCATTTCCCCAGAATAAAGATTGTGACATCTGACATCGAAATTGGTTTGAAGAATAAAAAGTAAGCTATTGCTGAGATTTTTTAAGTTACCGGATTTACATTGAGGTTACCGTATTTGCTCACAACTTACCGAATTTACTCAAGACTTATCGGTTTTGTAAGAGCTTACCGGATTATGTAAAGGCTTACTGATTTTGGAATAAAACATAGCCCTTACCGTAGTTACACTAAGCTTACTGTATTTGCAATTGGCTTACCGGTTTTGCTTAATGCTTACCGGTTTTGCTAGAGGACGGAAAAATACTCTATTTTTAGGTTAAAACACTAAAATTACCGTATTTGCATCTTTCTTACTGGATATGCAATTTGCTCACCGTATTTTCACTTCACATATGGAAAATTATGGTCTGATGGTTCAAAAAATATCTCCTCCGCAACCCAACGGATATTTTCGTGAATGATGGGGAGTGGAAGATTAAAATTTTTGGTTTGTTTCTTGAAATTTTTGTTTTTTAAATTTTTTAGTGCCATGGAGATTAATAGAGGTGATGATATGAGACATATTTTAGTTTTCAGTATAATCAAATTTAGGGATTCCATGTAATAGAATTCTCTTTGTTAGTTCAATGTCTACTGGTATNAATTTGCTCACCGTATTTTCACTTCACATATGGAAAATTATGGTCTGATGGTTCAAAAAATATCTCCTCCGCAACCCAACGGATATTTTCGTGAATGATGGTGTGTGGAAGATTAAAATTTTTGGTTTGTTTGTTGACCTGTTAGTTTTTTAAATTTTTTAGTGCCACGGAGATCAATAGAGGTGATGATATGAGCTATATTTTAGTTTTCGGTATAATCAAATTTAGGGATTCCATGTAATAGAATTCTCTTTGTTAATTTAATGTCTACTGATATTATTAATAATAACATGTCCGCACACCAAGCGTGGTGTGCGGACACCATGCTCCGCACAGTATGGAGTTATTTTTTATTTTTTTTTTGTTGAGAAAATCTTCAACCCGTGGATTTATAATGATAATGTCACAATTTTATTATGCATAATTGCCAATTATTCCACATCAAGAACAAGGACAGTTGGATGGAGAAGTGAAAATTTCATTCAAAGATACAGAAATACAAGTAATGAAACGAATTATCATGTGTGATAAAGAAAACAAGCTTTCTTTCCTTCTGCTTAAAAATACAGCAGCAGTTTGCATGCGTAATTTGTTTAATGTTGAACCTTTTTGGCATGGTAGGAAATAACTCTTCCATTGTAAGGTCCAGTTTTTTCCATAACACATGCCTTATAGGTTTTCAAACAGAGTCCTGGCAGTAAACTTGTCACAAGATCTTAGCGCCATTGAATAAACTCACGGCTGCCCCGACACAAGTATGGGGCGTTAAATTTAAGAGTCCTTTCTTTGCCTCAAATGGTATTTCCAACCCTTCAATGAATTCTCTTATGCTTTCTTTGGTTACAGCTCTTCTTCTTGTTAGTTCCTTCAATTTCTCATAAGGCACCATATCTCCACATCACCTACAAGAAGGGGAAAAAGAAGAAACAAAGATGCAAACACGAGTTTGGGCAGATTTCTAAATTTAAACACTTCAAAATCAAAGAAAAAGACACAAGATATGTGAAACTCTCCAAAATCAAAGACAAACCACAAGCCGCAAAAGACAGATTTATCCATGTAAAAAGTTATAACCACACAAATACCTCACACCCCAGACCGCAAATACACACGAGCTAAATACTACGAAAACCACCTCATAATATGTACCAGGTGAAAAGGCGAGACTACGAAGGATCACAAGGAAAAGCCTCTTTATATTGGGAAACAAAAGGAGATACTTTTGATTTCTATTCGATGTGGGAATCATGTTAATCCCATTAAAAGTATGAAAGCTAAATCGTATTCTATGCGAGTTGAGTAAAAATGTAATCCGTATTCTGTATAGGACAATCCTCAGTCAAATCCTAACACTTCAGAGGGAGATTTTTATTTGGTATATTGTAATATTCTTGACTATAAGATACATAGACGCCAAGCAAAATCTAAATGATATGACTCAATGTAGCAAAACTATTGTACTATTTTGATAGCAGTTTCACAAAGGTGAATGATACAAGTTAGAGAGATAAAAAATAAGGAAAAATTATAGAAGGATTCCTGACCTTGATTTTTTTATCGTTCGATCCACCTTTAATATTTTCGGCGACTTGGCAGGGATAATACAACCCCGAGTTAGTCTTATCCTGCAGATCATTTATCAACAGTCGCAGATACTTTTAGCACATCAATTGAAGAAGAGATTGTATATACTTGCAAAAGATCAAATCTTTACCTGCTTGATTTCAAGAAGCTCAATTTTTCCTTCCTGGAAGTTAATCAGCAATAAAGAGATCCATGAATATGTATAACTCATATGGCAACACTATTCACCAAATCAATTGAATTTAAAGCACTGTACAGCTTCCCAAGCCGGATACCATCTCATGGATTAAATTAATGTCATACCCAATCTGATTAAGATTAGATCTCGCTTCGCTTACCTGCATAATATTAGTAACAGTAAGTATCAAAGATAATACATTTGCTTTGATGCAAGTTGTGTAGTAACTGTTATTTTCGTCTATTGAACTTCCTCACTGAGAAACCCCAAAGTTCAGCAAGCATATGAACACAGACGAGCATCATAGGTTTGTAACTCAATCTGTGTTCACACTCAGTTTCATTCTTATGCATGAAAGTCATCTACCAGACGAAAGAGACAAAGTTCATGAATCTTTTGAATTGTCAAGACTTGTGCTCTGCTTTCACTTCAAAGAAATGTGTCCAATATTTGAGAAGTAATGGGATGTGAAGACTAAAATCACGTCGTGCACAAAGCTTATAAAATGTTTTGAGGTTCAATTGATGCAGTTCACCTAATAAATTTTTTTCCGCATTTACCTCTTTTTCTCCTTTTTGTTTCTGTAGTGTTTGCTTTCAAATATTCTTCAGTTTTTTCCTTGTTGGTTCAGGGAGGAGGTATCAAAGAAAACTCTTAAGATGTTTCCATCATTATACTCAATGTTCAAAGCATCTTAATGATTTCTTCATTATTAAATATGAATGTGATATTTTTTTATTGCATCCAAGCATAAGTTAATCATTGAATCTGAAGAAGCCATAAATGTATGAACCATACGATCTGAAAAGAAGCTGTAGCACATGTAATTGGAAGTAAAATTATCATGGCAAAGACAAGATATGGCATACATCATTTACAATAAGCTTTGATGTTTGCATCTGCTCATACACCTTCCAATCCAAGTTTTCCAGTCTCTTTGTCAAATGCGTCTTTGCTGAATGCAGGTAAAGTGAAATAAGCACACAATACATTTGATTAAAATGAAAGGTGACCGTAAAATTATCAAAATTTATTTATAGTAGCTTACTTACAAACAAAGTGTCAGAAACATGCTCTAACTGCTTTGAAACAGATGCAACAGCATTTGCCATATTGTGCTTAGTAACAAACATTACATCAGAAAATGACCAGCCCTGCAGAGGAGAGGGGAGAAGCAAAATACAAGCTCTTTAGAAGAAAAAATAACAGGAAAAAGATAAAGAAAAATAAATCAACGACAGAGTGATTAGTAAACCCCATTTTGACATAAAGTGAACTTGGTAAAGAGATAAGTCAAAACTCAAGAACATTCAAAAGCAAAGAATCATGTGTAGATTTGTGGTATAATAACCACCACCACCAGCCATGGGTGAATGTCAAATGGACAGATTGAGATGCATAAATTAGTTCAATTATTTTGAGGTAAGAAATTCATAGTAAGAAAGTTCCCATCAAATACAACTACTTAGAAACATTTCTCAACGAAGACGGTAAAAGAGCTGAACTTTTATAAGCAAAGAATCATGTATGGATTTTTGGTATAAAATAAGAACCACCTCCACCCTTAGTTGAACATCAAATGAACAGCTTGCGATGCATAATCTAGTTTGATTACTTAAGGAATAAACTTCATAGTAAGTAAGTTTCCATATGGAGAAACCTCACTAAAAATCCAATAGAGAAACCTATTTGAGTGATTTGATAAAATAAAAATCTTGAATTGTGATCATTAATAAAAAAAAAAGTTCTAGAATAGAAGTACCCCACCAGCGGAAGAATAAGGAGAAATCGTTTTGGAACTTGTGATTTTGTTTTCTGGAAATCAATATAAACTGACAAAGGAAAAACATTAATACACTTCCACTTGCAATATTTGATCAAAAAACAAGCATCAAGACAATAAGAAAAGTAATACAGAGTGAATTCGGTATTATACCCTTTTCGCTATCTTGAAAGCCTTTAAGGACACCTCTGGATGCTTTTCAGTTTCTTCAATATCAATGGAAGCTCTAAATGACTTTTCGGGCTCTGGAAGGCTTAAGAATACCAAATCCCCAACAACTACAAACATAAACCAACCCAAATCATCAAAAATAATTACGTACCAATTTGTATATATACTATTACTCATACAAATAAATATAACCTTTAATTGTTCACAAAAAAAATATTACTTTTTAAGGTTAAAAAATAAGAAATTCACAAAACCCACAAATATGAACTAACCCAAACCGTCCAAAATCATTCCAAACTAATCATAACACACGAATAAATATACATGAGCACGAAAGTCGGAAAAATGGAAATGTGCTCGTTTAAGCGACGCTATAGCTTTTGAGTTTAAGTTAACAGCCTAATTCGGAGGCCTAAACAAGAAGGTTGAGTCACCCATTAGAGTTCCCATGAAGCCGCCTATGGCAACACCCTGGGGGGCGCTGGTAGTGGTGACGACAGCGGCGTCCACAAGTAACGACTACTTCGCTAATTTTGGGTTCGACTTCTTAAAAGATCGAACAAAAGACGAAAAGAAATCACGGATTCAACTATAGAACTCAAAAAAACCAGAAACAATATATAGAAAAGGAAGAAATTGAAGCGGTGAAGATTATTCTTATAGTTATATGTCTCAGTTGCCTCAATTTTTTGGAAATGAATGCCCAATAGTCAAAGCCTCACAAATATGTCTCAGTTGGCTCAAATTTCTTGTGATTTCTTCCAACTGTGGCATCGATCGCGCACGAGAGAGAGAGAGAGAGAGATTAGGGTCTCAATTTTGTTTTTCTTTTCCCCTAAATGGTCCGCACAGCTCCACACAGTGTGGTGTCTTAATCTCCGCAGTGTGCAGAGTCTTAATCTCCAAGTAAAGACTCCATACTCAGTGTGCAGAGTATGCAGAGTCTTTACTCCGCACTGTACGGAGTCTTAGAGATTAAGACTCCACACAATACGGAGTCTTACTCCGCACTGTGTAAAGCTCTCACTCCATTTGATGTCAGTTTTTTTTACCCAATAACATTTTCAATTAACATGCATTTGACATAAAATTTGTCTTCTCTCATCTTGGATATGATAACCAGATTATGATCTAATCTACATAATAATATGCATTAAAATTTGAATTTTTATTATTCAATTATTTAAAGACTGAGAAGCAACAAAAACCATTATAATAAATATATAAATATATCCCCAATGTTGTTGCAGCAAACACTTGTAGAAGAACTTTCGAATAAATAAAAATTCAAATAAAAAAAATTAAGAAATAACCAACAGGGAAGAATAAACGTTGAGGAAAAAAATCAGATTTAATCCAAATCACTTTGCCAGCACATTACGGAGCAACATGAAGCCACACGGTACTGCTCCGTGTTGTGCGGAGCATTGCACCGTAATGCTACGCACATTACAGAGCAGTTACTCCGTAATATTTGTTTAAGATGAAGTACAAAGAGTAAATAAATAAAAAAAACAATAAATATTTATCCATGGTTTAAAGCACATTAATATTTGTAATTATATAACTGAAAAACTGCAGTAATAACAGAGAACCTTATGGGAAAAAATAGCAAATCTTGAATTCTCTAGCTCCCTCTCTATTTTTGCAGAAGAAGGTAGTACTTTGTTTGAATTCGAACTTTGTTTTTGTTTTCAATGGAGAAAAAATAAGTTGCTGAATAATACGTTATTTCTTCGGATTCATTAGAGTTGAGATACGAAAAGTGAAGGATGAGGAAAAACAGGATATTTTTTCAAGGTCGGTTTAGCTAAAATTGAGAAGAAACACAGTCAACAATTGTGGCAAACGAGAATTATAAATACCTGGAGATATTTTCAACAGTCTACAATAAAACAGTAAGTATGAGTAATAGGAGGAAATTTCCTATAGCCATGAGTGATAGGAGGAAATTTCGTGTAGCTAAACCAGATATGAAGAAGTCAAGTGTGAAACCTCGTGTGCAAAAATGAACAATGATTTAGCCATCCTCTCTTTTAATATAGTAGTGATAGGGATATCATATTTTAATTGTGACAAGTGTCCCTAACATTTAATCATTTTCTCACTTATTCTTCAATTTTATTTTTTATTTTTGGCAAGCTCTCATCATCAATATTTTATTAATATTAATTTACATGAAAGATATTTTACAATGGTTTTCGTCCAAAAAATTTGTCCAGAGGACTAAACAACTTATTTAACTCTCTTATTTTGAAATAATCAAAATAAATAATAAATATAAAAATTTGACGAAATATATCTCTCATTTCAATGCACGTTAGCAATATATTGTGATAGAAATTCGTAATCATGTTCTAATTAATGATGGTTAAGAAAGAATGCATGGTTTTCAACGGGATCACTAAATTTAAACATTATCTTCATTAGTCACTTAACTTTGAAAATTAGTATCTCATCAATCACTGTATAAACGACATTTAAAAAATTGGTAGGATTTGATGACGTTGAGTATGAGTATAGATATGTCACCGTTTTTTATTCAAAAATTCTTCAATGTACATTTGGGTGTTTTTTTAATGAATATTAAATGCGTCTTTTTATCCAAATGTAGAGTTTTTTGAAATAACATCTCACAAACTTTATGAGCTAGGTTTTATAGTTTTTAACTAATTATAACATGATTTTATAGAAAAAAAAATTGATTTATAATTTCCCAATGCGTGTCATGTAATTCATATCATTAGATGTCAATTTTGCAAGCGTCATTTATGCAATGATGGATGGGGTCCTAATTTCTAAAGTTAAATGACAAACAAGGACAATTTTTCCATTCACTAACCCCGTGAAAACCTTAAGATGAATTCAGTGATCATTTAGGGAATTAATCCTAGAACGCAGCTAAAAAAAAAAAGGTAAAGGACATGAGTGTAAAAATAAATAAATATTAAAAGTAAAATGTAATGCAAATAAATAAAATTGTGTGATTAAAAAATAATTAGTCAATTGCATATACCCAAATTCGTATTTCCATCGATCACTTTATTCAATATTGACCATGGTATAAATACCTATTTGGGTAATTAGCACATAACGTCACCATCCTTCACTGTTATTGTGAAAAACATCATTACCTTTCATTTTTTGACATTTTCACCTTTATTTTTACCTTTCATTACGCAAAAGGTCATTTTCATCCATTTTCTCAATTAAAAATTGTGAAAAGACGCATATATCATTCTCTTTAAATAAAACAAAAAGAAAAAGAAAAAAAATAATTGTAACCATAGTCCCAATTTTTTTAATGTACAAATGAGTTCCAAATAAATTATTAAAAGTGTAATTAGTACATAATGTCCATACTTTTAACAGTTATTGCTAAAAACGTCAATACCTTTCATTTTTTGATATTTTCACCCTTAATTATACTTTTGATTTTGCAAACTATCATTTTTATTCATTTTCATCTAATTTCTCAATAAAGAACTGTGAAATAATGATTATACCCTTCTATTTAAATATTTTTTTTAATTTCTAATTCTTTAATAATTTATTTGAGACTCGCTTTTTAATTTTTTTAATTTTTAAATAAATTTAATTGTGATTCGTTTGCATTTTTTAAAAAAAAATAAATTCTTTTAATAGTTTATTGGGGACTCGTTTGTACTTTTTTTTTTTTAAAATAAGACTTGATTGCAATTAATTATTTGGGCTTTTTATTTAAACAAGAAGGTATATTCGTCATTTCACAATTTTTTATTGAGAAATTGAATGAAAATTGATAGAAAGAATGGTTTGCATAATCAAATGTGTAATTATAAGTGAAAATGTCAAAAAAAAGTAGTTACTTTTTTACAATAATAGTGAAAGATATATACATTATGTGCTAATTATCATTTAATAATTTATTTGTGATTCATTCGTGCTTTTTAAAAAAATTGAAACTGTGATTGTAATTAATTTTTTTCTTTTCCCTTTTTGTCTTATTTAAAGAGAAGCGTATATTCGTAATTTCTCAATTTTTTTTATTAAGAAAATGGTTGAAATGATATTTTAAAATGTGAAAATAAGAATGAAAATGTTAAAAAATAAAAGGTCAAAACATTTTTCATTTTTTACAATATGAACGTGCTAATTACCCATACGTACTTCACCGTCAATTCTTTCAGCAGTTGCTTCCCTTCATTCCCAATTCCTAGGTTTAGACTTTTCTACGATAATCGTTCCTCGATATAAACGATGTCATCAACTGATGCAACTCAGAAGATGATAGTGCTAAAAAGTTCCGACGGCGAGACGTTCGAGGTGGAGGAGATGGTGGCGCGCGAGTCGCAGACCGTCAAACACATGATCGAGGATGGTTGCGCCGACACCAGCATACCTCTCCCCAACGTTACCTCAAAGATCCTGGCCAAAGTCATCGAGTATTGTAAGCGCCATGTTGAAGCCGCCGCTAAGGCCTCCACCGATGGCACGCCGGCTACTGCCGACAGGATAGCTGACGAGGACCTCAAGGCATTCGATGCTGACTTTATGAAAGTCGATCAAAGCACTCTTTTTGATCTCATCTTGGTATCTCTTCTCCCATCTTTTATTAAAAATGACCATTATGGCCCTCGAATTTGTCGTGTTAACTATTTTCCCTGATCATTGTTCTTTCTTGCGGTGTCTGGTTCTATGAGGATTATGATTGATTAGCTTTATTTTGAGTCGGATTTATTTCGATTTATTCTTGTATTTTATGCTTTGATTTCTCTGTGATTTCTTTTGATTTAGTTTTCTGTTTTCGTTTTTCACTTGCTGCTGCTGCTGCTGTGTGTGTGTGTTGTTTTTTTGGGTGTGTTTTTAACAGTGTGCTATTTCATGTGATAATGTTTCAAGGTTATTGGATTGAAGATATGATTGTTCTTATTGCACTATGAATTTACGATTTTTATTTGTAAGCTTGCATCTATCTGGAAATATTATGTTTTATTCTTGGATTCCAATGAGGAAATTTCTGTCACACAATGATGCCTTGAGAATTTTAATAACTTAGTCGAAGTCATAAATTAGTGATGGAGGTTCTTTTGACTACCTGTGTCTGTGGTTTACTTAGAAATTCTCCAAATATTTTATGATATCCTAATTGTGAATCTTCAGCTACTTTAGTGACCCTAAAAACAAGTTGGAGATACATTACTACCGTGACGTATCTGCTACTATAACTGTGTGATGAGCTAACGAGCATTTATTCGGGTAATTTTGTTATATGGAAATTACGCTGCAGCATTAGCAGATCCATGCATTGTCTGTTATATTGATAATTGCATTTACTAGCACACTCGCTTTAATGTGTAGTTTAGTTGCTCTTTTGGATCTTTTATCAAGAATGCCACTTTGTGAATTTACTGGGTGGTTGTGATGATGCCCTCACATGATTGACAACATATTGCTCTCCATTTTTTTTAGGTAGGTATCTTATTTTTTGATCTAGGAATTCTATTAATTGTTCAACATTCTATGTCAGATAATATTTACATTGTTTTTGTGTGTGCTCAAAGGCACTCTTAAATTGCAAGGTATATTTGCTGCAAGCTTTGTTATTATGGTTTGCAAATTTGTGTCTTTTATTGGTTAAATTGGACTTGCTGATGACTGATTGCATTTTTCATCAAGGCTGCCAACTACTTAAACATCAAGAGCCTGCTCGACCTTACATGTCAAACGGTGGCGGATATGATCAAGGGGAAGACTCCAGAGGAAATTCGGAAGACGTTCAACATTAAGAATGATTTCACTTCAGAGGAGGAGGAAGAAGTTCGAAGGGAGAATGCTTGGGCATTCGAGTGAATGATGAAAATGCGAGATGCATATATAGTGATAAGCTCTGATTTATCAGCCGTTTGGAAATACATGGTTTCTTTTGCATTTTGTTCTGCCGAAACTTGTTTCTCCCCGTCATTTACAGGGTGCTGTTATTATGTCTGGAAAACCACATTAGATCCTGTTTTCCTCTGCTTATGAGTTATCTACGCATATTTTACTGCCGACAATATAGTTAATGGTTATACAAACTATGAGATATTAAAACTGAAATTCCAGATACCTTAGCCCCTTCGAACAAGGACTGAACATCCACAAGTTTTGGTAATTAAGGAGACGCAAACATGTGGTAAGGACTTGTCAGCTGTCCTGATATGAGCATAGCATTTCCTAATGCGTGATCGACAAAATATCAATATGGCCTTTTACTCGAATACTTGCTTCACATGCAATATCAAACCTAAGAAGCAACTCGAGCATCAATCGCTCAAAAGTCACAAGACGATCATTTTGATGAATGCTCTGGTTTTAACCAAGCCATAGCACTTGACTCAGAACAAGCACCTCGACTTGAAACCATTATCTTCAAATTACAACAACGCAACACTTACATTAGATCATAAGTTAACGGCAGATATTAGTAGTTCAGTATCTTGTTCATTCAGTTCAGATGTTCTTTTTAATAAAATAGCAGTTTAGAACATTTTCTACCCATTATTATCTTCCACGATGATTCTTTGGTTCAACCCACGGAAATGAAAAACTGCAGAATATAATAATGCCTATATGCTTTTCATTTGTTACTTCCCTTTCTTCTTTTGTTGGTTAGGGAGGGGGTAGGGGTGTCACATTTTACATCAAGTGTGATTGATTGCATATCCAACAATGTACTCTCCAAAAACGTTTCTGCATTCTTGAAGATTTGTACAGGGTGGCTCAATGAATTTTTCTTTGATTAGGACCATAGAAACATCATCATACACCATAAGCATCAAAAAACAAGATGAAGTTTTGCATCCTCCTAATTTCCATAAGAATCAAAATACACCAAAAGCACAGACAGAATATAAGTGCCTTACACACACACACACACACAAAAAAAAAAAGGCACAAGTTGCATTCCCCAATGAAAAGGTATAGTTACATGGTACAGTAACATGGCCATACCTTAATCTGGCAAAGCAGTTCCTCTCTCGAGGTTGTTCTTGATCTCCAGGGTGTATTTGCCAAATGCTCGCTCGATCTTCTTATTGAAATGCTCATTGCGATCATTAATGGAGTCAATATCCTTTTCTTCACGGTATTTTCTCCGTCTGCTAAAGGACCTCGCCTTCTCCTCCTTGTCCTTGAGCTCCTTCACCATTTTGTCAATTTTTTCTTCCGATATCTTTGGAGCCTGTCCACCATTTATATAACATGAGAATTGAGCATCTCCATAAAAATAGCACACTAAAATGAATTCGGACCGAAATATATTAAGCATGCTCACCTTTCCATATTGAAGGCTTGAAGCCTCTCGGTAGAATTCTGGATCAGATTCTTTCATTTTGCTGTACTCTTCGAGATCTACCTCAATGTTCTTTGTCCTTTTCTTGTATGCATTGTACAGTGTCCTTTGATTAAAAACTGCAAAAAAATAAACTCAAATGTAAATTATATGATCTGTAAATCTGCCTGCAAAACCTGTAAATATACTAAAAATTACTTCACGTCACAAATGTTAACAGAACATTTACAGAGTGAATTAGTTGCCCTCCAACGAACGATGAGTGAAAATCATACAAATGTCCAAGTAACTTATAAGGACGAAAGGATCACAACTGAAATATATAATCTAAATATTTAGATTGGTTCAGTTCATTTTATCAACTAAACAAGAATCAACAACCTATTGTACTTTTACATCTATGTCTTATATGCTGAGAATGGAACTCAAATTCACTTCTGTATTGACCAAAAGGTCCAGCTGACGTAGGACAAAATTGAACAAGAACAAGATTCATAAAAGAAAAGAGGGAGAGAATAGAGAGAAGAAGAGGGAGAGAATTTAGAAAGAAAATATTATCAATTTATTTCATATCAAGTGTAACTATTACAATGCACAAGCACCCTTTATATAGGGTTTAAACTAATCTAATTTAGGTAAGAAACAAATAATAAAATACTAGAGAATCTACTAGATTTAGATTACAAACAACTCATAAAATACTAAAGAATCTATTAGATAAAATCCTAATTTATGTTTCCTAAAATAGTATCCAATTTGAAAAGTATTCCATATAATACATCTTCTAGGATTCCCATCACCAGCATTTGTACAGGAAATTTCAGGTAACATTCAATGATTATTCATTATTGTATATACAAGTTATCCGACCTAAGTTGTGTCAGTGTACATGAAATGTGATGCGCACACAAAGAGTGAGATATTCACATCCAGCTGCAATTCACTACTAATTGAAGAATTTCAAGATAGAATAATTCCGCAGGTGATTTCGAAGGACATTAATATTCGAAGTAATATTACCAATACATAGGTGTCATCCATTTATCCCAAAATAAGATATTTGCAATTGTGAAACCATTTGATGACCTCATTAAGTTCAGTTGCAGTATGGCGTATTGCACATTTTCATATAATTTTAAAACATTTAGCCAATGGCTACGAATAAAAAGTCCAGTACAAATTAAGCTATAATTAATCAGCAATGGGTTAATGCGAATTTCGAATAATTTTGGTGTGGCCATGCACAGTAGCTATTAATAAGAACTTCTTACACAAGTAAGAAACATTACAACAATGAAGCAATAATAGTTCATACCATCCCAACCAGCAGGAGCAGGCTCCTTCTCCCAATTTTTATACTTTGACTCTGCCATGTCTTGCGTGTCCAGCATATATGCTTTGCTCATATCCAAACCATTGGCATCAAGAAGTCTACCAATTTTCTTCTTCCTCTCCTCAAGCCATTTTTGCTTAGAAATTCCTCTAGAATCTTCAGGAGGGTCCATTCAGTTCATCTCGGCAACCATGGCAGTCTGATTGGCCTTTCTAGCCTCATTCTGCNTACAACAATGAAGCAATAATAGTTCATACCATCCCAACCAGCAGGAGCAGGCTCCTTCTCCCAATTTTTATACTTTGACTCTGCCATGTCTTGCGTGTCCAGCATATATGCTTTGCTCATATCCAAACCATTGGCATCAAGAAGTCTACCAATTTTCTTCTTCCTCTCCTCAAGCCATTTTTGCTTAGAAATTCCTCTAGACTCTTCAGGAGGTTCCATTCTTTTCTTCTCGGCAACCATGGCAGTCTGATTGGCTTTTCTTGCCTCATTCTGCATGTATGAATTCACAAGCCATGATGTATTACATATAAAATCACAAAGGATAATAATCTATTCCTGGGAGAGCATAAGTTAGATGTGTATCTATACTTTCCACACAACAAGGACATCCTATTTCTAATGCTGATATGCCCTTACCATTTTCAATCTCAACTCAAATAACCTCTTTTGCCTTCCTGTAAGATTTTTGAGGTCTTTTTCTGTGTTATCTTCACCGTCAGTACCAGCCTCTACCTCAGAATCACCTCCCTTGCCATCTCTTTCATGATTTTCCTCCTGATCCAGAATGGCAACTGCATTGGCCTCACCACCGTCACTAACAACTTCCACTCCTGGCACAAGGTAGGGAAAACTGTTAGGTGCTTCACAATAAATAAAATGCATCTCAAATCTGTGTATGAATTATCTTCTTGGAACAGAGATCCAAGAATTAAGTAACTAACAACTATTTATTGGTCCACAAAATCTAATTTGGCATCGGTTGCAATGTTTCCAGCCATAAAGTTTGAAGTCTTTAGGTGAATTTCTCACCACAACCCCTTTCTCTACCCATGGCGGCTGAGCTTGGCACTTTCTCTCCCTCTCCTGCTTGCCACAAGGCAAAATACGAAGAAGATGGAAGAAAATGTTGGCTATTAAAAATTCCACAGCCTATTAATGTGCCAGTGTTTCAGGTAATNCTAACAACTATTTATTGGTCCACAAAATCTAATTTGGCATCGGTTGCAATGTTTCCAGCCATAAAGTTTGAAGTCTTTAGGTGAATTTCACACCACAACCCCTTTCTTTACCCATGGCGGCTAAGCTTGCCACTTTCTCTCCCTCTCCTGCTTGCCGCAAGGCAAAATACGAAGAAGATGGAAGAAAATGTTGGCTATTAAAAATTCCACAGCCTATTAATGTGCCAGTGTTTCAGGTAATTGTAGAAATTGGTGGCGTCAACATAAATGATATCATTCAATTCCATAATTGATATAATTAGTTACAAGATCCAAATTTTCAACTACCAGAATCAATACAGGACTATGTCAAACAAAAGAAGCAAGGATATTATAAATAAGAAACCAACCCGTGTCATTCTTGTTCATCTTCTTCTTTGTTTCAGCAATAATCTTGAAGCAGTATTCACTACATTCGTGATACGGGTTCGATGCATTTCTGCAATCAGGATGCACTCTCCCTTCTTCAGCCATATTTTATCTTCTGTATCACTCCTGTGATCCCTACAATCCATAAAGAAATAGACAAACATGAACCCTAAGCAAAACCATAACAATAAAGGCCAACATACTGATTGACTAAGTTTTATGCTCTCTTGAAACCTAGAAAGAGATTCAACATCAATAGTATGAAATTTTAGGTTACTAAAAAAAAGCACTAAATTTTCGAGCTACTCAATAAATAATCAAATTTTAATAAAAAGAATGGTAGAGGAAATCACAGTTCCATCGAAATCGACCCAGTGGAAAAAAAATATTACCAGTGATCCGAGCGAGCAAATCGAAAGGGAGGATTTGAAGAAAGACAATTTGGGGATTTTTTGTGGCGCCTGCAAGGGATTGGGCCAATAAAAAAAGTGATCAAAGCTGATTGGGCCTATCTCCAATAGAGACTGTTAAAGTTAAAATAGGTTCACTCTGACTGAACACTGTAACCGACTCAAGCCCTAAATTATAAAGAAAAGCCCAACTACATACGCACAATAAGCCCATATTTTTATTAAAATCAAGTTTTTAATAGATTTTGATAAAAAATGATGAAATATAATATATGACTGAAAAAATGATAAAAATTATGAATTTATACAAAAAATAAATATTAAGAAATAGGGGAAAACAAGGAGTAAACATTGAGAAACATAAAATCATATTTTTTCAGTTCTAATTTCATTAAACAGGTACTAAATTCTTTTCCTTTTTTTTTTTTTTCAAATTTTAGGTGGTCACATGAATGAATATGATTAGATCACAATTAGATAACATAGTTTATTACTGTCATAGGCTCACAACCCACAATTGATCACAGTCATAGACACAAATTCATATGTCACATGCCAATAAATTCTTATATATAAATGTCATATAAAACAAATTAAGTCACGATCCACGCTAAGACAAACTAACAAATCACATATAGATTATGTCACAATAAGTCACAATTACCCAATTTATAAGTCACAATCATTTATAAAAACAGGTCACAGTTACATGTCACCTGATTTTTTAATGTTTTTTACGAGTTTGTTAATTTTGAAATTATTCTTAAATAATTGTATAATGAAGATTTTCCATAAATATTACAAACCTATACAATTCATTATACATTTTTTCCCGAACTCTTTTTTCGTAATATTTTTAACAACTTTTAATAAGCGAGAACAAAAGTACGAAAAAGGTGAAAGAGAACCATCTTTAAAGTTGATGCAACATTTAGCTCACACCTTAAATTTACTTCCTGTGTTATGCATATAGGCTAATTTTTTTATTTCTACTGTTACAAAAATTAATTACCCTCTAAAGGGGGGTAATTTACATACTGTAAATACCTAAAGAAATCAACTATAGCATCACAAATTGAATACATTCCAAAATCATTGGCTAGGCTTCGATAATCCCACAACTCAACAAGAGAGCCGAGGTGAGAGCCCTTCACTGCACTTAGCTGCTTACTGGAGAGAGGAGATTGAATGTAGTTGAAAGCTCTATCTCCTTTGCTAATGTATATACATATACACAATGTGCATGTTATTTTGTCCCACATTGGTTAGAAAGGAAAATATTCCTTTCAAGTTAAACTATAAATATGATGTATCTCTT
>CAIGRK010145152.1:0-10572 GCA_903798315.1 Fraxinus greggii
TGTAATTGTAAAATTTACTTATAATTGAAAATTTCACTAAAGAACATATATGTAATTTTATTTTTAAAAAAACTTTCAGAACCTATCGATAATAAAATAGGTTAAACTATTTTAAAAATCGCTATTAAAATAACTCAAAACCGGTCCTTTCGTAACCGGTACCACAAAACTCCCACGCATGCCATAGAGTCACTAAAATTCATAGGAAATAATGCAGATCCGTTCTTTCAACTTGTTTAATTTTAAATTTTACGGAAATAGAAAAAAAAAATACTGCAATATAAACACGTCTCATATTTACAAAATGCATCTAGCAACGAGATGCTTTTTAAACTTCAGCAACATCCAAAAAGTAACCAAGACAACTCCAAATAATAACTCTTACTGAAGATGAAGCCGGAAGAAAGGGAATTATCATTTTCAACTTTAATCCACTTACCCATCTCCCAACATGGCTGATGTCTCTGACCAACCAAAATAGCCAAGGCTGTTCTAATAAAGTTGATTATAGGATTTGAACCTCTAATGAAATTCAATGTTTCCCTCACTGCTGGGACTCCATGCCAAAATATAATTCATCAAACTAAGCAACACCAGAACCTCCATTTGTTTTAGGTTCAGTTCGAACATATGTTAGGCTTCGCGTAGTGGGCGATGGAATAGCAATATTTGCATTTTGACCCAACATCTCAGTTGCAGTGGACTGAGCATCTCGCTTCCACTGAAAACTTCTTGCACCTGGCTTGACTGGTACACGAGCCCTGTATACATTGGGAATGCCTCTTGCAAAAGGAACTCGGCTAAATCTAGAAACTGGAAATGGGGATGCTCGACTAACATGAGGCCATGTCGTGACTGATGCAGTTTCAGGTTGGGCAGAGCTTTTCATTACAATCTGCATTGGGATCTGTATGGTTGAGTTCCCATAAAACTAAATCAACAACATGCAGTGAATGCAGAAAAGCTATGTATTAAGGCTGATAAATTGTCGAAATTGCTTTATTAAAAATAATAGGTAATTCAATCTTTCACGAAAAAGCCCCAACCAATTGACCAAATTAAGCCAAACAGGTACAGACTTAATAGTTGCGGAGGTTCTTCTCATGCCAGATTTCATTAGAAGCAATGCGTGGTTCAATTGATAGGAAGACATGTTCAACTGTGTTCAAAGTCCCATCTAACATTCAGAATTAGCAACATGGCCATAGATGCAAAGCAAAGAAAAAAGAAGGAAAAAAAAAAAAAATTCCACTGCCAATGAAGTCTCTGGAAACAAATCCTCCAAAAGGAAACAAGAACTGGCAACAAAATGAAAATAATGCAGATAAAGAAAACAGGCAATTGTTAACGCGACGGGAGAGTTTACAAATATCTATTATGTGATTAAAAATTTGTATAAATTTGCAAAATGAGAAGTATATATATATATATAGAATCAAGTTGTGTCTTCAGTGAGGATAATCTTGTTAAACCTACGTTTTTTCTATGTATTTATTTATATTATTATTTGCACTGGAATATAGGAAAGAAAAAAAAAAAGAAGGAAAAAAAAAAAAAAATTCCACTGCCAATGAAGTCTCTGGAAACAAATCCTCCAAAAGGAAACAAGAACTGGCAACAAAATGAAAATAATGCAGATAAAGAAAACAGGCAGATAAAGAAAACAGGCATACGCGGAAAAGCAAACATAAAAACTGCATCCATATTGCACATGCAGTTGACTAGGTAAATTAATATCAGATAGGCAAAGATATAAACTGCATTTCTACATGCAATCAACACAAACCAGTCCATCTCCTAGTACGGTGACAATAATATTCTTCAACAACACACCTTGAGAATGCGTGACATAAATGAGGTGCCATCCAAGGATAGAGCAAGCTCAGCTGATTCTTTCTTCATGAACTCGATATAAGCTGACCTGCACAAGTAACATAGTTCAGGATGAGCTTTCAAGCAGACAATAGCGGAAAATAATTCTTTCAAAGCACCTCACCCTTTTGGTTGCCCCGTAGTTGGATCAGTCAAAATAATCACTTTTAGGACTTCTCCAAACTTGTTGAAGTGCCGCGATAGGCTATCCTTAGTGGCAGCAAAATGAACCTAATACAGAAAACTGTGTCAGTACTTAAAAAAGGGAGAATTTATAATCCATCAGGTTGAAGCTTTAGGATCAGGATACGAGGAAGTACATTGCTAACAAATATGGTTCGAGAATCAGCATCTTCCCGGGGCGCACCACTGGGATTTAAACCTGCATAAGAGAAAGTGTTGTAGATATGAATATTACCCAATATGTGAGACGTGAAAACTACCAAACATCGTGGTAAAGCATTTTCATGGAAAATATGATTCAATATTGATCAGAAAGTACTAACAAAAACAATGGCCAGCAAGCAACCTCGTGATAGCATAATAGCATGAGATAGATGCATTACAAATTGAAAGAAAATTTAAAAGACAAGACATAAGAAAGAATGTGAAGCTTACCAGGTGTCGAAGTCTGATTCTTTGTTGATTCCTTTTGCAGATCTGCATCGATTTTCACCTATACAAAAGAAAAGTTGAAAGAAAGAGTGAACATATGACTAGTCTTTGTACGAACTGCAAAATATTCAGACGAAGAAGAAATACAGAACCATAAGCATGCATGACTCACAGAGATGTCTTACAGATGTCTTACATTTCCATTAACAGATACTGTTGGATTGTTGTTCTCCTTCAACCGTATCTGCACTCCGGAATTAGTAGCCAATGTATTACTCTCTTTTATTAATTTCTGAATATCAATCTCTGAAACCTTCGTTACCTCCTGATAGTTGGGAGGTTTCCTGAGAGTCGCTTTTACAGATGAACTAACAATTTTATGAGCTGTATTGGGCATGGTTTCAGGTTCAACCTGACTTTTATATGGTCTACCCACTATTTCATCAGCATCATTACTAGCACCATAGTGAACAATTAAAGAGTGATCACCCCTATTTCCATAAGAAGTGCCTGGCTGAGATATATCCACTGTTTTCTCATTATCATAACCTTTATAATTATATGCTGAATCAGAAGTGATCACTCTCTCCCTTTGGAAGGACGACACATTTCCTTCATACTGTCTAGAAAAGTCATTTCTGTGAAGATAAGCTGAATGAATGTCCTCCATAAATGCTTCACCTTCTCCATTTTTAGTAGCAACTTCTCTATACTCTTCTACATGGCCTGAGGCATCCAAAACATCAGTAGCACGACCAAGCCTATCGAACACATTGCCCGATGATCTAACTTTGTTAACATCTTTTGCAGCATCAGCAATGGCTTTCATAGCAGTAGACATGGAAGTACGCACACCTGCTACAGATTGAATTCTCTGAGGGCCTGCTTCAAGGGATGATTCCCCTGTCGACGTAGAAACCACTGATCGGAGACGTTTAAAGGAAGGCTCAGCAGTTGAATTGGATGGCCTAGAAGTAGCAACAGCATCTCTTACTGCAAATTGCAGTAGCCTCCGTGGTGCAGCACTTGATGCCTGAGAAACAACATCCTATCAAATTTAATTGAAAACAGGGAAAACAATCAATGGATTAACAATCATTGTTTAAAGAAACACACATTAAGGACCGCGTCAGAGTAAGGCGTGCAAAAAAATGCTTCACGACACTGATTGCGAGGCAGTTTTTGGAGGTGCACACCCCTCACAGCACTGCCTCAAGGCTTTGTGGTCCACAAAACAAAAAAATCTGAGTGACCCATTCTGAGAACAGACAACTTCCCATTAAAATATTAAAAAGTGCATTTCTCGTAGACCCACTTTGGGAATAGTCTAGTGCCCCCACCAAGTTATAATTTCTTTGTAAATTTTTCTTTTGTTTATTTACACACTTTAAATTTTTGTTTTACAGTGAGGCTTAAGCCTTAATACCAAGTTACTCCTTTTAAACATTGCTAACATTGAGAAGAAATCATGAACAAGACTATTAAAGACATCTTAACAATTGAATACAGGTTAGATAGTGAATGGTGTCAGTTTGAAATCAGCAAAACTCAAACAACATTTGAGCAAGGATTTCTGTGGAATATTCAAATAATAGTTATGATATGATCACGCAGAAGCTAAGGTAATAGTGCATTTGGCCACATAAAATTAACATCAAACTCCACAGAAAAATCTTACTGTTCAAAGCTATATAGAAAGGTGGGATACCAAGTCCATTGTTAGATCACACACAACACAGAATAAGAAATACAAGCACTTTGGTTTGCCACTGAGAAGTTGGCCTTTACAAACAGGTGAAATCTATCTCTGTCATCACAGGATCATAACAATTGACGAGGGAGTAATCCTGAGATTCAGAAACTGCTGTTAGAATATGCTATATCCAACTCATACACCTTGAGCTTGCATTACATGGTTCTTGAATTTCTGTGCACTCTTAATGCTGATACATATACACTTGTGGCATAGTATATCTTATTGATATTGTGTTCATGGGATAATACAATTAGTTTACAAATAAAGTGAAGATTTAATTTTCTTTCCAGTCATAATTACTATATCTGTAATATTTGGCTGAGAAATGTAAATGAGGAAATAACAGTTTTCTTCAAGAACAATGATATAATTTTCACCAGGACAAAAAAACTCAAGAAAAGAAGGAAAAAATGAATAATTTAATCTTTCGGTTAATTCTGGTAAACCTAATAGGCTTCATTTGATCGGGTTGTTCCTTCAACACCCAAAAAAAAAAATATTTACTTCCAGGTATTGCACTTTAGATCATACTCTGATCTGATGATACAATTTTTACAAGTCACATCTCCGTTCATCATTGGTTAATTCAAAGAAACAAATTATGGCGCCATGGCAGTTTTCCTTTATTTTTTTCTTGTTGGATGAAGAGGGGGGAGGTAAGATTTATTAATAATGGACACCAAGATATGGAAATTATGCAGACACAACTAAGTCCATATAATATGCTCATGGATGAAAATTATTGATTTATAATAGATAAATGCTCAATGCTCCTGATATAAAATTAAAATGGAAATTATGCTAACTTGTCATATCACGGCTGATCTGATGTTTCAGAACCTCTGGCCAAACTTAAAGATGGTTTCAGAACATGAATAGAAGGATGAAGATGAAACATGATATATGAGGAACTCAAGAAATCAAAAGTGCATCACGTTGGAATTATCTGGGATCCCAATGCTTTTCTTATTTCCAAGATGCCAAAAGATAGTGTAAGAGACGATATCTAAATAATGAAAGAGAATAAAGCATAAAGATTCATGCTGCCAGTGACTGAAAGATAAGATCACCCTTTTCAACTGTCTCTCCTCAGGACGTCTTCTTTTTTTCTGAATTTTTGGCCATGGAGAAAGTGATCGTTTTGTGTGACAAAGTTCCCGTTGAGGTTCGTCCTCGGCATTCATGCTGTTTACCACAGAGCTTCTAAGAGGAGGGGCTTGATCTTCATCCCTGGACCTTTTCAACTCCCGATTGTGACGATTTCTGGGTGTTTTACTATCATTTTCATTCTCCCCTGTAGACTTCATCTGATGCAATTCATTTCTTCCAACCTGCTCCCCAATTGTGGATTTTATTTTGGGGAGTGTATTTGGTTGAGGTTCCCGTGGTTGCACATATAAATCAAGATTTGATACCAAATGATCCCACAGCCTACACAAAACAAAATATTGATATAAGAATTATGATTCATTAAATATGCACGTTGTTTATGCAATGGAAGTAACCTTACCATGATACAAAAGAGTCACTGTCATCTCCCAAAAAGACATTCAACTCATTCTTTGCTTCATCCTTACGCCTTCCATTTTTTAGCAAGACTATAACATACTCCTACATCCACATCAAAGAAAATTAATGAATATGCAGGGATAAAGGTTACAAAATTATCTAAAGTCACATGAATTTTCTGAAATTCAATATTGATACAAGGGTTGTGACATAAAGTTCTATGATATGCAAAGCTATGACCTCCAACATTCATAAAGTAAAAATCTTGGGCCTTGCAGCACAAAAGAACTAGACAATAGATGTCAGGTATCAATAGAAACTTGAAGGGATACCAGCAGACTAAAATTACAAAGGAGGAAAAGGACAAAATTAAAAAATAAAAACAAGTGTTGTATAGACAAAGACAATAACTACATTCAAACAAAACTCAACACGATGACTTAATTCTTATCCGAATTACTAAACCAAACAGTACTCATACCCAACTGCCAAAGTAGGAAAGGGAGGAAGGCGAAAAAGAGTAAGGATAAGGCACTGTAACCTTGTAGGCATAACTATCGTGAGGGAAAGTGCAAGCTAAGCGCATAGATATGATCCTATCAAAAATCATTACAAGTTTCAAAAAATCAACACTTTCAATTCAGAAGCAACAAAAACACATGGATTAAATCATACTACAGAAAATAACTGGTAGTACCCAGCGATTCATAGGGCATTTTGCATCACCATCTACAGTGTCATTGGACAATCAGCTATATATCAAAAAGTGGTTATAAACTGCCATCAGAATGATTATAAACTGCTCTATTTTTACACTATCAAATTTTCGTTGACTTAAACTAAACACCCACTCCATTTTCAATCAACGCATTTTCTTTCTCCACTTAGTAGATAGTTCATTTAATATTTTCAATATACCCTAACAAATTTAAATACATGCTTGCACTGGTTTAACTACAAATAACTACCATGACTTGCATGCCATTAGACATTTACATTACAATAAACTGCAGTTAAACACATTTTTATTCAAGCAACTCATAAAACCTCATAACAAAAATAACCAATTAAATCCCTAATAAAATTTCATTCCATACCACAAGAGTGTCATCAGTGTAGTCGCCCATGAACTCCTTGAGTTTCTCGGTGACTTGGTCACGAAGCTTCACCACTCCTTCGCTCGTAAAATTAAGCCTAAATGTCCGATCATCTCCCTCCATTCCAACACGCAAGAAATTGTTTCCAAAACCCAAACTAAAATTTCACCTATTATAATTCAAAGCTTAAATCCCAACCCTCTTTTAATTAATTAAGGCTAAATGTCGGATAATCTCCCTCCACCTCAACCCGCAATACCCAGAAGGAAAAAAAATCTAACTAAAATTCTACCTTTCATAATTCAGCGCTTAAGTGTCCGATCATCTCTCTTAATTTGTACATGATATATCCAGAAGAAATTTTGTCCCAAAACCCTAATTAAAACTTGTTAATAATTCTGCTTAAAACCCAACCCTCTATTGAAAAGAAGACCAAAAAAATTTCCAGATTGATGATAAATTGAATGAAAACCAATTGGGATTTGTTTTGTTGGTGAATTTCATCCAGGGAGACAGAGAGAGAAGCCTGAGAAAGCTTTCTCTGTAGGAGAGAAGGGCAGCAGGTTTGCGGTTGCGCGATATAAAACACAACTTTGGAACCCTACGTCAGCCTCTATTTACATCCTTTGGGAAGGAACGGTATTATGGGAAATTACTCTTAACATTAATTGGAAAATTTGGTTATAAATTAAAAGCGTGTTCGTAGAGATTAAAATCGAATTAAAATTTAAAAAATTAGTTGTTATTATTGATTTTTATTAAATAAGCGGGACACAATAACGACTATATTTTCAATTAAAATTGGATTAAAATTCCTCTCAAACAAGCTCTAAGTCTCTGTTTGCCCATTCTTTAAAAAATAAATAAATAAATAATGAAGAAGAAGAAAAAAAAGAATTTTGAACAGTGTTTTAAGAGAATGTGATTAAAAAGTATGGAAAATTTTTAAAATTACGTGTAAAATATTTTATTGTATGAATGTGTGATTGAAAATGATTATGTGAAAAAATGAGTTTGAAAAGAATTGGAATCAAACAGGGGCTAAAATAAGCTTTTAGAGTGCATTTAGTCCAAAATTGTATACACTTCAATAAACTCTCTATTTTGACTCCTCATTTTTCTTTTTTCAAAAAATATTTATCGATTTCATTTCATATTTTATTTAACACGATTTTTTATATATCAAGTGACTAATTAATTTAAATATGGTTTAAATAGTTTAAGAAGTATTGAAATTTGTGACTTATTAGATGCAATCATTTTACATAAAAATAGAGTGCGTTTAACTATCTAAATTTGGAAAATCAAACTCACTCTCTATTCTAAAAATGTTAAAATATAGAGTTTTTTGGAGCTCTTTTTGCTTTGATTCTCTAAAATAAATAGCATTTTGTATTTAGAAAGCTTCAATCTTGACGAAATTATTTATTTATATAGAGCATCTTATATATTATAGAGATATCTTTATATTTAGAGAGTCAAAAATTTTATACACTTCAACATACTCTCTATTTTAGCTCTTCATTTTGTTTTGCTCAATACACATTTTTGATTTCTTTTTATATTTTATTCAACATAATATTTTATATTTCAATTGACCAATTAATTTAAATGTTCAAATAATTAAGAAATAGAGTGTTAAAATATGTGATTTATCAAATGTAATTATTGTACATTAAAAATAGAAAGTGAGTTTGACTATCTAAATTTAGAAAGTTAAACCCTCTCTAATTCAAAAAGTTAAAATAGAGTCTCTTGGAGTTCATTTTTAAATATTATCTTTCTAAAAGAAAGAGTATCCTGTATTTTGAGAGTTTCTTAATAATGCTCTCAGGCCTTGACATTGGCAAAAAAATTTGTTAAATTATAATGGATATGCTATTGTTTAAAGTTTATAATTTTCTAATGATGAAAGGAGCTTAAAATCTTAGATATGACTATTTTTCTTCAGTTATTCGAGCCAATTTCGACATCGACCCAATCAAAGTATTGGATCCTTAATTAAACGATGGGTTATTGCTTGAAATATTTTGTACAAAATTTTGAAGTATTAAATTTTATCTTTCAGACAAAACTAATTTTTATCCGTAAAAAATTAATTTATATTTACTAGTATAATGTATACATTATAATTTTGAATAATGTAGAAATTTTAAAATAGTCTAATATGTTCGAAATTTTATCTAGGGATAATTGTAGGTGCTGTCCCAAATCTTTTTATTTTTTTTTTACGGAGTTTACTCAAACTTTTCACAATTTTAAACCATTCATTTCATTGCAACAAAATGACAAATCGATTGATTTCATCATTTGATCTTTAGTTTAATAAAAAAAAAAAGTGAACTTTGACCATGTTTGGACCAAATTAAAAATGTGTAGTGGTAAATTTACGATTTTTTTTTCACAAATTAAAATAATTAAAAAAAAAAAATTGCCCCATCCAACTCATCTTCTACCCCATCCTAGCCCAAACAAATCAGAAATTTCACCTCCATGAAGGCCCCGCATGTATTCAATTGCCACTGCCACATATTCCCGATTACTACACTCATATCCATCGTCGTACATGACACTATATATATAGAGAGAGAGAGAGAGAGAGAGAGAGAGAGAGAGAGAGATCCTAATTAACAAGAAAAGGACATTGAGAATTCGAAGGGAATAAAAACAAGGCATCAACAACAAAAGATTTTGATTGGCAATCAACAAACAAAAGCTTCGATTCGATGTGGTGGAGGATCATGGAGATTGTGAGTTGATCACCGCCTACCATCTTCAAAACCACCCCACCGATCCTCACTTCAACATTGCAAATCAAGAAGAAAACTCTCCAAAACGAATCAATTTTAAGCCACCACCAAGAAGTAAGGAGTTAAGATTCCAAAAACCCGACTTCAATTGAATTTATCTTTTGGTCGATTTGGATGATGGTTGTAGTGCCTGAACAATGGGTTTTTCTTGTTCCAATGGCTTCCGAAGGTAAATTTGAAGGGATGGAGGTTGGAGGGGTGGGGTTTTGGGTGTAAAAAAGTGGGTTGGGATTTTCGATGCCTCCACGGTGGCTTGCTCTTCAGCTCCGACGGTATTCATAAATTTTTTTTGTATCCAAGTGCTTGAAGTTGAAGATGCTACGCAGAAGCATCGTTATCTTGTGGATTCTTGTAGATTTGTTTCATGTTGTTGAAACTTGCGGAGGCGCAGTGCCACAAGAGTCGTAAGATTCGCACCTCCAAACTTTTTCTTTTTAACTATTTTCCTAATGTGTAATCTAAGGTTGAATTTTGATGTACTAATCATCATCCTCTCTACTTTAGTTAGGTTTTACTAATTGCAACTTAATACGTCAACAAATGAAGATTTTCCATATTTTTGACTGCTTCAACCTCCAATAATTAACTAGGCTAATAATCCCTTGTCAAATATCATATTTTCTAAAATTAGTGTTGGCACTTAATCAAGGCATGTAGTACGTTTTTCATTTAATATATTTTTATTTTTTCACATCTTATATGCAGACTTCTTTCTATTAGACTTTCTAAATGATCATTGAAGCGAACTTTTGGCCGATTACTCCAAAGTCAGATGGCTAAGGGCACTAGATTTTAGATACCCTTACAGGTTTAATCACCCGAATTATAGAAGCTACGAAAAGACATTTAACAATGAGACAGCTTTTTTCCCTCTTTTTTTTTTTATCATAATTAGTGCAATACCCCTCATTAA
>CAIGRK010145235.1:0-10632 GCA_903798315.1 Fraxinus greggii
GAATTAAAATATTTATTTTAAAATCGTCAAATGCTATTTTTCCAAACAAACTTTGCAAATAGGCTATTCTACCCAATTTCCACTTAATTTTATATCTAGTGTGTCATTCAATTTGATTTGATTTCATAATCATAATTCAATTTTATATAAGATTTTATCCTGACCACCTAATTTCATATAATGTTTTAGCAAGACCACACAATTTTTCACTATTTTCATTAATTTTAAAATTGATAAAATGATAATTTTGTATTATATATATAAGGTGTGTTTGAGCCACATTATTTTAGAAAAATGTATTCTGAAATAGTAGATTGATGGAGAATGTATGGTTGAAAGAAAGGAAAATTTATTGGTAAATATTATTTTATTGAAAAATGTGTGGTTGCAAATAAGTAGAAGAATGAGAATGAGAATTTTAATGTGTACCAAATAGGGGCATAACATAAATTTAAAAAAAAATTAGAAGTTTTTTAATTTTAAAATAAAATTTTATTTTATTTTACTTTTCTAATTTAAGTATTTTAAAATAAGTTTTTATTTTATTTTAAAAGTGTTTTTTTAAATAATTTTTTATTTTATTTTATTTTTTAAGGAACATTTTTTTAAAATAATTTATTTTATTTTATTTTTTAACAAACATTTTTTTTAAAATAAGTTTTTATTTTATTTTTTAAGTAACGTTTTTCAGACAAGCTTTTATTTAATTTTAACGTTAAAAGTAACTTTTTATTTTTATTTTTTTAAATTTTAATATATAATGCAAAATTATCGTTTTATCTCTTTTAAAATTAATGAAATAGTGAAAAGAAGTTGTATGTGCATGATAAAATAAAATCAAATTAAATTGTCATGATGACACTAAGTATAAAGTTGAGTAACCATGGTGAAACAAAATTAAATTGAGTAGCAATGGTGACACTAAGTATAAAATTAGGTGGTTATTGGTGGATTTAACCTATTAAAATGTAATTTGTTGTCATATATCACGTTTGTTTGAAAGAAGGATATATGGATCACGGGCGGCAAATGAGCCAAGTCACTCTTCAACTCGTGGGCTCGATTCATTTCACTTGGCACGGGGAAAGCTCGGGTTTACTCTGAGGCGATCTAATCGAGCTTATTTTTCCATGAGCCAACTCGTAGACTAGCTCGTTTGTTTTGCTCTTTTGGACTCATTTTATTAGTGTTTTTTTTTTTTTGCTTATTTTTCGATTTATTTTATTAATTAAAAAAATGAACTGGTTTGTGAGGTCCACTAGCCTTCGGATCGATTTGAGCCCATATTTTCTATAGCTGGCTCGACTTGGCATGGCCTAGCCCTTTACCACTTCTAAATGAGAACACAAGGTGTCACATATTTTGGGAGGGCATTCGAGTGGCTGATTCTTGAGCCCAACACTCGGTGGACTTGCAGGCTTATACTTGGGTGAAACTCTTCCCCCATTTGTTCTAGTTTTGCATCTTAAGATATGTTGGAACGATGTAATAGTTTAGTTAGTTTCGATAAGCGTCGGCTTGTAAACATGTTCATAGACGATATTTTTCATTTATCTTAATAAGCATTTTGGGGCAAATGATAGGGTGCTACAAAAGTACCCACATAGTTAGGATGTTTCGATGAACCCCTTGATCCCTTACACCAACTGGACGTGGTTAAGAAAAATAGATTAAAATAATAATAATTACATTATCATCAGTCCTCGTAAATTTTTAAGATGAATGTTAATGACTTTTATTATATTTTTAATGTCATATTATGAGTTTAAGTGAGACCAGATTGATGATAAGTGTGAGTTTACTCTTAACGTGATCTTGAAAATAAGAGAATAGACTTGTATGAATGTATAGTTTATTCATATTTGCACTTATATGAGACGATGAAGAATAAAATAGATATGCACATACGCGCACGATATTTATTTTCATTTCTCAATTTTACTCATCAAATCTCATGCCTGTTGAAGTCATCTTTTCAAGTTGAAGATCTTCGCACTGGAGCACATTGTGGCACGTCTTATTCAATGACCTGTTCCCCTATTTAACCTCCATTTTTAAAATTTCATTTTTTTCTCAAACTTATTTTCAACCACACATTTCATAGGACTCATAACTTTATAATCGTATATGATATCAACTTTTATCAAACTATACTAAAAAAAAATTGATTTTTAATCTCAACCAAATAGGGACTAAATACTGTTTCCATTCATTCTTAACTCCATTGTATAAATTGCCAAATCAGAGGCTTAGCTTAAACAGAACAAGTAACACTACCAACAAGCAAGCAAAATATGCCCACTGCAATACCAATTGTAGCACCACAAGATAAATTAGATCAAGTGTGATTTTACTCTTAACGTGAAGTCAATGAATCTGTACGAAAAGTTGTCTAGACAATATACGAGCTCTTCGGGGGACAAATATTAGGGCTTCTTTGGCATGACTTTTAAAAAGCCAAAAGAAGCTTTTGAGATCCAAAAGTTGCTTTTGGACTCGTTTGACTAATTTTATAAAAGTGCTTCTAATAGTTAGAAGAGCTTTTAGAAGAAGCTAGTCCAATGTAGTTTCCTCTAAAAACACTTCAAGAAATGACAAGTGATTTTAAAAAGGGGAAATTTCATTAGTAAGATATTAAGTATGATCTTTTTCAAATTTAAGCGATTATGTTTACTTTTTCAAAAATCAGATATTAATTCAAATATTATTTATTAAATAATTAATTAAAAAATATTTTATTAATTAAATATATTAGGATCACAATATTATATAATTTATGGTCATAGTTATATATTAGCCACAATTATAGACGCCATAGTCACAAACAACAAATTTTATAGGTTACAATTTATTTCTCAATCACAAATCAAAAATTTTATGAATCACAACTTATTTCATGGTCATAAAATATTAAATTAATTGGTCATAAATTATTTTTAGGTCACACATTATCAAATTATTGGTCACATCTTAACAAAATTTTAGGTCACATCAAATTATTAGTCGCGGCTTAACAAATTTTTAAGTCACACATTATTTATTGGTCACAATTTATCTATTTCATTAATCACTTATTGTTTATTGGTCATATACCAATCAATTTATTGGTCATAATCAACAAAACAATTTGTGACCACCACTGTTGCCTCCAGTAGCTCAACCACCACCGTCCCCTGTATCACCACCTCTACCATCTCCTTAAATCTATTACCATCAACGCCACCACCACTGCGACCACCACAACCACCATCTACACTCTTCACCATCGTGACCACCATCTCCACTACACTACACCACCACCACTAACCAAAAAATCCCCAAACCTATCGTCATCGTTGCCGCCGCAATCAACACCAATCCACAATCACAACCACCGCCACCGCCACCACCATCTCCATCAGAACCGCCTCCACAACTATCATCTCATCTATCTTCATCTCTACCGCATCGCAACCACCAACCTCAATAAAAAATCCCCAAACTATCGCTACCACCACGATCTCCACAAATCACACAGCAGACCAACAACATCCACAAATTCACGACACGACACGACACGACACCACAACCACAAATCCACCACATCGCAATGACCTCCACAAGTCTACTAGATCGCAATCGCAATGCCGCCCCATCACCGCCGAATTGCAGCAGCAGCAGTGGTGAAGCCGCTCTACGATATTCACATCGATGAGCTGCGACAGCAGCGTTGCCGCTTCATATCATCGCTGTCGGCGACGTCATGATCTTGCCTTTCTTTGTTTCTGCTTGGCCTTGCCTTTCTCTGGCTCCGACGACGTCACAGTCGAAGGCTTGATGGTAGAAAATAAAAGCAGATTTGTGAACAATGCAAACACATAGCGCGCTATGTGTTGCTGCATGTCGAAGATGTCGACCGACTGGAGGTGTCGTGGCCCAGTGCGGACGGCGCTCCGATTGTGGTACAGTAAAGAGTTTAGTGAGAATGAAAATATAGAGAGAAAATGAAGAGATGTAGAAAGAGAATGAAAAGTTAAAAATGATTAGGGTTTTGAAAAATTTGGCAGGATTTTTAAATTAAAACATCAAATTATCATCTGATTCTTGTATAATCAAACTTTAAATCTGATTTTTGAAATTCAAACTTGACAAAATTTAGTTCTATGTAATTTCCACTTTTAAAAATTAGTTTTAAAACAAAAATTAAGGCATTTTCTTCTAAGAACTCTTCTATAGGAAACAAAAGCAAAAGTCATGCCAAACAAGTCCTTAATGTGGTTGTGCAAATATATCGAGAACTTTTCTCCTGAGGAGCTCTGATACTTCTCATAATATAATAACCTTACGCACGAATCGATCAATAGCTCCTCATTGATACATGGATGAACAATAAAATTTTGATGTCATTTGCCTATCAATTGTTATTATAGTTTATCCGAATTTCAAGCTCCGTGGCATACGTAATAAAAAACAATTTAGCAAAGAAGGTGTGTATAAGCAAGTTTAGGACTTTCTCAATCCAATGCAGAAACTTGTAAGTAATTTCAACTGGCACGCTTTCATATTAGAATTAATGAAGCAAGAATGTAAACTAACCACTGTAGGGAATACATGCATTTAAAACCAAAATAATGGTAATAAATGAGCTATCCTTACGCAGAGCTCTCTCAAAACATCATGGATGCTGCAGGTGTTTACTTTCCTATTAGATCTTTTGGTAGTCAATATGGTTCGACTTCCACTGTTTTTAGCTAATTTTTCATTACTTTCTCGACGTTCTTCATTAGTAAGAACAACAACGTCATCTTGAAGGTTTAGAAGAATGTCCGGCATACGATAATTTTGAGATAGAGTTGCACAAGCAAGAACGTATATAAAAGTGATATGCCACAAATGAATCATAAAAAAATTCAAAAGCCCGGGTAGTCTTGCCACAACCGCCCATCCCAACAATGGGAATGATTTGTAGGTTAGATTGTTACTCATTAGACAATCTTTTATATGCATCAAGTCTTCGTCAATTCCCATCATAGTACTCTTTTTCTCTAAGGGCAGGAGTTGATGGCAAAAAAATTCTTTGGCTGCAGATTTGTACGACTCTCTCGACCTTAATCCTCAACACAACTTTCGGGATAAATTGATTTCCTTTTTTATTCTATGCAAATCTGTATGATGCTTGATAGTGTTTTCATATTTGGTAAAAAAAATGTAGTTTTTGAAACGATGCTTTTCTCCACGAGTTACTTATTTTGAAAAAAGATGCTCGAATATTGGTTTCCTCTGCATCGTATACATCATTCCTGGTTTTTCTTTCCAGTGACTCCACTCCTTCACGGATATTGTCGTAAAGCTCAAGGGGTGTTTATTGAATTACAAAACACATGATTTTTCAAGATATGACATGCACAGTTCGGTTGTAATTGCCTCTACCATCAGTTGGAAAACACCAATAGTCACTCGACTTAGCCTAAATTTCATGTAACTCACAGAACTTTATTTTGATCCCATCTTAATTACTTTTAGTTTTTTTCACCCAGACACACAGACCCTTACTATTATTCTTTCAATAAGCAAAACACTTCAGAATTTGGAAAACAAATAATCAGCCCTTTTGTAGGTTCGCAATAGTTACCCACTTATTATTCACATATTTCGTGGGACACATTATTCCTGTTGTTTGTTTTGTAAGGTTGCAACAGAAAAACAGAGACAACTTTGAAGAAAGAAAAACTTTACAATAAAGAACACCAGAGATTATGTCGAAGAAGAGATAATTTTATTGAATTCAGTACTTGCATTCCAAGACTTAAAAATAACTAACTATTAAGATCATGTCCTATAATTAGACCACGATTAATCACACACAAAAACAGAACATTAACAGCCTCCTACAAACTGGGAAACAGACTTTGAAATATTCAAAATAGAATAATAAGAAACAGGTTGCAAAACGTGGCAGCAGTCCTAAACACAACAGCTAACACTCCTCCTTGCTTCAGAGACTGCAAACACCAAGTTTCATTCTCAAGAACTAGAACTTGCTAGCTGGTAAGGGTTTAGTAAAAACATTAGCTATTTGCTCTTTTGTTTTGCAATAAACAAGAGTTACAGCACCATCCTTCTGCACTTCCCTCAAGAAAAACAGCTTGATGTTGAAATGTTTAGCTTTCCCGTGAAAAACTGGATTGTGAGAAATAGCTATTGCAGCTTGATTATCAACAATGATCTTAGTGTTTTCTTTTTGCTCAAGATGAAGATCACTCAATATCTTCCTCAGCCACAAAGCTTGATTTACAGCAGCAGTTGCGGCAACAAACTCTGCTTCAACAGTAGATTGAGCTACTGTTTCTTATTTTTTCGAACTCCATGAAAAAACTCCTGATCCAAAACTAAAGCAGTACCCTAAGGTACTTTTCATGTCATCAATAGATCCCGCCCAGTCACTATCAGAGAAACCAAACAACTTGTACTCCTTGCTTTTCTTAAACTTGATGCCAAAGTTGATTGTGCCTTTGATGTATCTAACCACCCTCTTAGCAGCCTTCAAGTGTATTTCACTTGTACAGTGTATGAACCGAGATAAAATACTCACAGCAATCACGATGCCAGGTCTTGTTGCTGTAAGATACATCAGGCACCCAATCGAACTTCTAAAGTGTACCTCATCCACTTTTTTGGTTCCATCTTCCTTGCTCAACTTTTCCTTTTGATTCATAGGTGTGCTCATTGACTTGCAATCTTCCATATGAAACTTCTTGAGAATTTCCTTCGCATACTTCTTTTGACAAATGAAAACTTCATCTTGACTTTGCTTGATCTCCATTCCGAGAAAATAAGTCATCAAACCAAGATCAGTCATCTCAAATACTTTCATCATTTCCAGCTTAAATTCATCAATCAAAGCTGCATTATTTCCAGTCACCATAAGATCATCAACATAAAGAGAAATAACAAGAATATCAACCTCATAGTGCTTGATGTAAAGGGTGGACTCAGATAGGATTTTTACAAAGCCTAAACTTAGCAGATGATCATCAATTCTGCTATACCAGGCTCTTGGAGCTTGCTTCGATCCATAGAGAGCCTTTTTGAGGAGATAAACTTTGTATTCTTCTCCTTTCTTCACATAGCCTTGGGGTTGCTCAACATAGATTTCTTCTTGTAAGAAACCATTTAGAAATGTTGATTTAATATCCAACTGATACACTTTCCAGCCCTTTTGTGTTGCAACAACGAGTAGCAACCTGATGGTGTCTAGCCTGGTCACTGGTGCAAATGTGTCTGAGCAGTCCACTCCTAAAATCTGAGCGTAGCCTTTAAGCACAAGCCTCGCCTTGTGCTTGTTGATGGAGCCATCAACATTGAGCTTGGTTCTGAACACATCTCCTCCTTCATTGCAACCATCCAGTTTTGATCAAGTGTGGATCAATTGAAGCTTCTGTGTTGCTCTCCAAGTTGTTTTTGGAAATGGTTGTCTGTGTTGCTTTCCATATTGACACGCTTGACAGTGAGGAAGATGATCTTCTAAAACAGGTAAGTCCCTTACTAATTGCTTTGTTTGAAGCAGTAGTAGTCCTTGCTGATGATAATGACCAAGCCTCTTGTGCCATATCTCCGTGACACTTTCCTTGGTAGGAAAGGCAGCTTGCTCCTCCTCTAATGGATTAAGTGTGAAGCTCTTTCCTCTCATCTTGACGTTGAACATCTCCTGACCAAATGCATCCTTTATCAGGCAGTATTTGTCTTCAAAATGTACTTTGAAGCCTTTCTCTATCAACTGACCAACACTTAACAGATTTTTGGTCNTTACTAATTGCTTTGTTTGAAGCAGTAGTAGTCCTTGATGATGATAATGACCAAGCCTCTTGAGCCATATCTCCGTGATACTTTCCTTGGTAGGAAAGGCAGCTTGCTCCTCCTCTAATGGATTAAGTGTGAAGCTCTTTCCTCTCATCTTGACGTTGAACATCTCCTGACCAAATGCATCCTTTATCAGGCAGTATTTGTCTTCAAAATGTACTTTGAAGCCTTTCTCTATCAACTGACCAACACTTAACAGATTTTTGGTCAATTTCTGGAACATAGAGAACATGAGAGATAAGTTTTGTACCTAAACAACTTGCAATTGCAATGGTGCCTTTTTCCTTGAACAGCTCCTTGTCATGTGTCATATGGTTAGTGCAACTACTATCAATTAACCAGCTCTCACTTGAATCACTGTCTGAGAAGCAAGTGGCAACAAAGAGTTGATCCTCCTCTTGATCAGCAACTTAAGCATCTACTTCTTGCTACTGATTTTTACTTCTGCAAATCACAGCTTTATGACCAAGTTGATTACACCTGCTGCATTTTGCATCAGGTCTCCTCCAGCATTTGAAAGGAGAATGACCCTTTCTGCCACAATTTTGGCATGGAGGATAATTTCTCTTTGGACCTCCAGTCTTGTTCTCGTTGCTGTTTGCTATAACATCGCCACTTAAAGCAAAATTCTTCTTGTTCTTCTTCTTCCTCAGTTTCCCTCCTTCTTGATGCTTGACTAGCAGTGCCTCTTCAACGGCTCCTTCTTGCCTCATGACCCTTCTTCGCTCTTGTGCCTGTAAAGCATTTAAGAGCTCTACCAAGGTAATCTTAGACATATCCTTGGTGTTCTCCAAGGCCGTAATGGTTGCCTCAAACTTTTTAGGCACCGTTACTAGGATTTTTTCAACAATCCTCGAGTCCGGTAGATCAGAACCAAGCAGTCTTACCTTATTGGCAATCCTTAGAAGTTTGTCAGAATACTCTTTAATGGTTTCTGATTCCTTCATTTTCTGTAGTTCAAAATCTCTGATCAAATCCAGCACTTGCATCCCTTTGATCCTCTCATTTCCTTCATACTCTATTTTGAGATAATCCCAGATTGCTTTTGCTGATTTGAGTGACATGATTCGGGTGAAGATAGTTGATGAAACGACAGCAAACAAACAGGCCTTTGCTTTTGACTTCCTCATTTTTCTGTCCTTCTGATTCTTGATCTGGGCCATTGTGGGGTTGTTTGGCAGAGGAGAAACTCCGTAATCCTCTTCTACAGCTTCCCAAAGATCCAGTGCATCCAGGTAGGTCTCCATTCTCACAGCCCAAATTTGATAATTTTCTCCGTCGAACACTGGAGGAGCAATTGATGAAAAACTGGCTTCTGTTTCCATGGCGTCCACTTGAATTCAATCTCAGACTCTCACAGGTTCCTTAAGAAGCAAGCTCTGATACCAATTGTTGTTTGTTTTGTAAGGCTGCAACAGAAAAACAGAGACAACTTTGAAGAAAGAAAAACTTTACAGTAAAGAACACCAGAGATTATGTCGAAGAAGAGATAATTTTATTGAATTCAATACTTACATTTAAAGACTTAAAAATAACTAACTACTAAGATCATGTCCTATAATTAGACCACGATTAATCACACACAAAAACAGAACATTAACAACCTCCTATAAACTGGGAAACAAACTTTGAAATATTCAAAATATAATAATAAAAAACGGGTTGCAAAACGTGGCAGCAGTCCTAAACACAACAGCTAACAATTCCTCTCAGTAGTAGCAGCATTCAACTTTTATGGAAAGTAACAAATCACAAGAAATGAAGGAAAAGTAAGTTATCGTCTGTGATAATTTTACATAGTCTGTATGATAAAGAAAATAAATAGTTTTTCAAACACGAAAAGTATATATAACAGAGAACAAGAGAACATCTGATACATTTATACAGTACATGCTATCCTAAGAACTAGATTTTGCATCCCTTGTAAAATCTTCTCAGCATAGATGCCTGCATGAGGATTGTCAACAGTTGAGACACCAACCTAAAACCATAAACAAGGAAACCTTAATTAGTTCTGAAAAACGTCAGAAATTAAAAGAAACTAAGTAAAAATAAAGTGTTAACCATAAGTAGTAAAAGTGCTTAGATTGAATGAATATTCCAGTGATGAACAGAAAAGAAATGTTTACACCTAAGCTTCAATAAGTTTCCATTATAAACAACAGCTAGAATACTCTAGCGAAAAACAGTGGCCTGCTTGCTTAAACAGAACAAGTAACACTACCGATGTTACTTGGTTACAATTCATTAAACAAATGGCAATTATTTCAAACTTAATTCAATCAAGCTGTCTCTCCACTTTATATAGTTGTAATGCCATGCAAATTAGATTCTGTCAGAAATAGAAATAGTGAAGGAGTATCAATGAAACCACTTCTAGTCAATTTGATTAGTGCTTTTGTAAAACTAAATTTTGGTCAGTCTTCCCCTTTGAAGCTCAATAATTAGCTTCCCGGCAACTTATCTAAAGCCAGATGCCTACAGATGGAGAATGTCGCCAGCAAAAACTAATGCAGGTGACTGTCAAACTTGTGTTGTCATTTATAACATTTCTTTTCCTTGCAGTTGATTTGGTTGACATATACAGATCACTGTTTTGTGTATGAGAGCATATATACACCAATTAAGTAGTATATGTCAAATTATAAATGTTTCAGATCTAAATGAACGGAAGACATTGATGTGGTCTTCCCCATGGGCGGAGCAGCCCACCCTTGCCCAAGCCCAACTTCTGAAAAAAAAAATAAATTCAACCCCAATTTGGTAACCCACCTGTCCCAGCCCATTTGAAAG
>CAIGRK010145428.1:0-10649 GCA_903798315.1 Fraxinus greggii
GGTAGAGAGTTAAGGACGGTGATGAGGCTAGGCGATAACGACGGGCGACTGCAACAGGAGGGAGGTGATGAATTGGTTTAGAGAGAGAGAGAATGTAGAGTCGAAAGGTTTAGTGAGAGAGTGTGTGTAGAGAAGAAAAGGAGAAAGAAATGAGTTTAATATATTAATAAATTATAAAAATAATTAATACCTAATTTTTGAATAATTTAACTTTTTAATCTGATTTTTGAAAATCAATTTTTAAATACATTGATTTTTGTAATTTTCTCTTAGTTTATTGCCACATCCACATGCTCTGGCTTTAACTTGACCGAAAATGTGTCATTATGCTATTGACGCTGCTTCTCTGCCTCGCACTCTTCCAAACCTATACACAGTAAAGCACAAGCGAAAACAAGCAGTGGTGAGTTGTAACAGTTCGAAGATCACTTTTTGTGCGCGTTTTTACCTAATCTCATGAAACCCAGTTAATTTCATGCTCTAAATCAATTTATTATAGTATCAAAGTATTATTTTTGTGACTTGTTGAAACAAGGTAATGTATTCGATGTGTTTGATTAAATGCCTGAACTGGCCTACTTTATTTCTTTATTGTAGGTACTCTTAAAATATGGAGTGTTATGTAGTAAGTACAGCAGGGAAGACGGTCTTCACAAAGTGAGTCTTCCTCAAGCATTAGAAATTTTGTATATTTATGTTCTTTTATATTATGGATATCTTAAACTAATGTTATTATTTTATTTTTTTTATGCGTGCTTTGTATACTTTGTTACAAAGATGACATTTTCTTGTTAAATTCTGTACTATTTTATCAACCTAAAATTTTTTGCATGTGCATAATTTATGAATTTCTGTTTCCATTTGATTTCAACCAAATGATAAATGGCAGGATCAAGATGAAAAATGTTCATAGAAATCAGGGTAATATGGCTGGTTGGAGTTCTGTAGTGGATCACCAACGATTGACAAAATCTAATCAAGTTTCATTTTCAAAAAATGCTATGCACCATGTATCTTGGAGAGTATGTTGCAAACCGATTAGTGTGGAGGAGGATTTATCATCAACACTAACAGAGAATTTTCCAAAGGGCGAGGAGTCTGTGTCTGAGGATTTGCCTGAGGAAGCCCCACGACCTTTAAGTGGTGAAGAGGTAAAGCTTACTACCAATCAGTTAAAGGAGAAAATGGGAATGTGAAATCTTTCTCAAGCCTCATAGAATGTTCTATCATTGTCCACATTGTCTGTTTTGTTGCCTTTATTTTACTAGATGTCAATCTTTGATTATTTCCTTTAGTACGATATTTCATGGATAATGCTTACTACCACAGCCTACTCTCACTTCTTAACAGCTGAAGGCTTTGCTCGCTGATTCTGAGAGATCAAAGCTTATCAAGAAACTGAGTGAAGCAAATCAACAGAATCGGTTCTTGAAGCGTCAGGTGTGTTAATCATCTTCGTCATGTTAGTTAATGACCTCAGTAATGTGTCAAAAATGTCATTAGAAGGTCTATAATGATTTGAATAGATATTTAAGGTTGTTATACCATTGATTTGCATTTGTCCTGTAGTAGGTGTTGGTATAGTTATGCATATTTTATTGCTACTTCAACTTCAACTGTGGATTGTTGCATTTGGATATTTATATATGTATCGTCTTGTAGTTACTTTTGATCTTTGCTTCTTTTTCTGCATACAATGGGTTAACTAAGGCCATTGCATTGTCTGTGCCACGTGATTAAAATATGCAACATTATGTCTGCTTTCGTCATGATAAAAAGGATGAGAGAAAATCAAATGATACCTGACCTTTCAGGATTGTGAAGAATTGTCTGATCAGTGAGCCAAAAATTCAATATGGATTCATTTTATACCTTTTATTGGAGTGGACATAAATCAATGTCAAGTAGAAAGAAGGTAGTTAGTTGTAATAATTGGATAATAGTCAAAATCTATCTAGAGCAAAAGAAGCTTTAGTAGGTGTACAGCGCTGACCCTTAAGACACCTAAGAAATGTATGGTCAACTATGAGGTACATGAGCATGTTTTACAATAATATGTAAATGAAGTACTTCCAGTACAAATAATTAAATTGGTCATTGATCCCATTCTCGACAGTCTTTTGGAATCATAGAACCATTATAAAGTGACTCTTTATAGAAACCCTATCATAAACTTTTTCTGGCTTAAGAAAAATTATATGCAACTTTTGCTTTGAAGTAAATGACTAACGCTGTAGATTTCCCCTGCATAAAATCAAATTGGTTCTTTGATCTGTACTCAACCACATTCACTCATAGTTTTATTGAATGACATAAAAAGCTATAAAGTTTGTGCAATTTTTATAATTTCTTTACCTCTATATATAGAGACTATAGCACTCTTCATACATCAAACATGTTCTCTCTTTAATATATCAATCTGTAAAATTTCGCACTTCAATCGAGATTCCATCTAGTGCAGTTGCTTTTCTCTTCTTCATCTTCTTTGTCTTCACTGAGTTCTTGAATCCAGATTCGTCAAGTGTAGTTGACATATTTATCTTCAATAAAATTGGAAATATTCCCCATGTAGGGTCTTGCAAAGAACTTGTCTAGATAGTTCATCCATTTTCTTGTGATCTCACGATTCTAATCACTATTAAATACACCTCTTCTAATTTCATTCTTAATATGCTTAAATCGGTTTGAAACTCTCTTTCAATTTTTTTCAATTGATATAAGTTATAAATAGTATTTTCTCACCTTAGTGTTGACCGGAAAAGGCAACTATAGATAATAATGATGTTAGATATTGGTTCTGTTTAACTACGGCAACTGCCTCATTATATATGAAATTTAGTGTTGGGTCTGAAGTTTAATAGAAGCTGGATTGAAGCAATATGTATTATTTGCCTCTGGGTGCCAAAAGTAACTGAGATCTGTGCATTCAATTCTTACCCAATAACAAAAGAGTGAGAAGAAAAATAAAACGGGAAGCAAACTTGTTATGAAGCTAGTGTAGCTCAATGTTAGTTGGATATTAACTGAACTAGGAATATAAAAGGTTTTCAAGCCTTGAGAGGGAATCAAGTTAGTGTCTTGCTCTTGTGAGATTAATTTTCATAATTTTGATTTTCTATTCTGTTTTGACTTGGTCAACAAGAAGTGCGAAATAGATACTTCAATCGAGATAATGCTATGCATAGTCTTGCTTCAGATTGTTTTGTTACCAATGACACATGTCTCTGCAGTTACAAACAACGGAGAACTCATTGATCAGTTTCAAAAGTGAACTTGCCACTATGGAACTTGAGATTCAGGTTTCCTTCTTCAATAATTACTTCACTTCACTCTAGTCCTTTAGGATATAAATTGGGCCATGTTTGAACATTTGAGAACGGTATTCGATATTCCTATCATCTTCTACAGGCTCTGGTTGATTTGTCAGAAGAAATTGCTAATTACAATATTCCAGATGGTTCAAGAAAGATTAACGGGAGATACATTCAGTCTCACCTTCTCTCGCGATTACAAGGTATAAACAATACATGGAAATATGTAAGATTTGACTTTTTTATAAGTTCACAATCTAAGCATGCACTTCTGCTCCCGTATGGTAGATCAGAGGTGAACATTCTTTCTGCAGGCGTAAAAAAGTAATTCAGAAACTTCAGTATCTTGCCAATTTATTTCTGTTTTGTTAAATTTGAATAAATTAAGTTGGACTCGAATAGACTTTCAAAGGAGACGTAGCAACAATATAATATAAAACAAATATAAATGGAGAAAGAAAGAGGGACATCCATGATCGTTTTGGTTGAACTAGTTTTAGGCTCTACTATGTTAGCAGATAAAATAAAATAAAAATGTAAAATGAACGAAAGAAAGAGACAATGTGAAATTGTACAGATAAAGGGCAAGGGGAAACACCAACCAGCTTGGCTGAGTAGTTGTAGGCAATACTATGTTCTTCACATATTTTTGTTGGCAAAGACAACTTGTTATTAGATGGGCTTATCTGGACTAACCACATTTTTACCTGTTTTTTCTTGATATATTGCGTGGTAAAAGCTGTTCAAGAAAAAATGAAGGAACAGATAAAGGACGTGGATGCTGCACAACCCAAGGAGGTTCCTTTATTCTGGTCTGGAGTAGCAGAGGTAAATAAAGGGAAAGAGATTTGTTTTCTTACATGTTTTTAATGTGAAAGCATATTTGTATTTTGAATGATGGTGATTATCTAGGAGTAATAATCAAAAGTAATAATAATGATCAAAAGCAGCTAAAGTTCCCCTGTGCATCACCAATAATATATGTCGTGTTGGATTTTCAGTTTCCGACAACAGCATTTATGCAAACAAACTACTTAAATAACTTTATTCTTTTCATTTCTTAGGTTCATTAATTTATTGGAATGGTAAGCATGCACAAAGAAGTCTTAATGGAGTTTAAATTTCAAAAATAGGAACAGCCGACCATATTTAATACAGAAAATACGCAGAGAAACTGAAATAACAGGCTTAAATATTATTTTACTAGTAAACAAAGACATCATAAATTTGAACATGCTCTATTAACTTTACTGTTTTTAATACTTCACTCATTATAGATTCAAATTCGGTTTTTTCCAATTTAATAGTTTTGTTTCATTTGTTATCTTGGTGATGGAAATATGTTTCTGTAAGTAACCTGGTCATGATTCATTTGTATTTACAAAGCACTTAGAAGTGACTAGTAGATAATTAAACGAATTCATCATCGTTGATGCTTGCATATGCTGAGGATGATATACTCGTCTTCGTAGCTAGCGACTACATTTGAACTATTTAGAGCTTTTTTTCTTTTTAATGATGAGATGAGTGATAAAAAATATAATGGAGTACGTCTACGCCAGAAAATAATCCTTAAACGATGCTCTGTGGTGTCTATGAAATTATGCTCTATTAAAATCATTTACTATCATCAATATTGAATTCAGTTATTTGGAAGGTTCTATAGCGTTGAGAATAATTGTGCTTGATGTTATTTCTAGTAAAAATTTGCTCCTAACATTTCTAGTGTATTAATATTATCAAATAGGGAAATTTAAGTTTCTAATGTCGTAAATGTGTGTTAGAGTGTGCAAATCATGGGCTCCTTTGATGGATGGAGTGAAGGAGAGCACCTATCTGCAGAGTATACTGGATCTTACACAATGTTCACAACAACGTTAATGCTTAGACCTGGAAGGTACCATTTTCTCTAGCTATGCAATTCATCAATTATGGTCACTATTTTTCTATTTTTGTTTGTTAAATCACCCATAGAAAAGCTTAAGATGTTGAACAAGTTCATTTATCTAATTTTAGTCATCAACACACTCCTTCACATGTAGCTGGATCCATTTTTTGCATAAAAGGTCTTACACGCTCAAAAATTTCATAAATAGACAAAAGAGAGACTTGAATCTAAGAAATTTGTTAGTTGTGACGCCATGTTGAAGCACCTCATCCAAAAGTCATGTTGATAGAGAAGTGTTGACAACATAATCTAAAAGTTAAAGTTGTTAGAGAGGGTGACATGTATATTATTTGAATATTATCTTCAATATACCTCCTCGTGCAAACGTGGTTCATTTTTTTCCCATCTCATCAAAGCCTAACACGTGCACGATTATATTAAATGGGTGGCTGGAAGAATTAAACGATGACCTTTGCTTGTTGTGACACCATGTCATTGTAGGAAAAAGGCTGTATTTTCATATGCCGGAAAAGTACAAATACATTGTGTATACACAGACCATTTTAAGACTAAAGAATAACAACAAATTGGTACAATCACCTAAGGATTTGATAATAAATACTAAGGATTTTTAACTCCCAAAATATAGTATTTATCCTAACTACTTTGACTCAAAATAGAATAAAATAACTAACTACACTAACACTCCCCTCAGAAAATGTCTAGAAGACCCGCATGCCTGCCAGTGCATCAAAACACGTCCTTGACAAATTCTTAGTGTAAATTTCAGCCACTTGTTCATGTGTTGGGACCAATGTCATGCAAATTATTCCACTTTCTAATTTTTTCTTAAGGACGTGTCTATCAATCAGTGTTGGAGGGAGGTAAGGGCCCATTGGTCCCGCTGAGATTTGAGAATTTTTTAATATGACATTTTTATTTTTTATTTCTATATTATTGTATTTTGTGTTTGAATTTTTTTTCCATAGTTAAAATCTACCCATTCAACCGGGTTGTGTGTTGTGCTTATAGTTGCCTTGCTATCATTGAATGTGTGGGCTCCATTAAAATGAGATTTTGGGAGGAAATGTGTTTTGAAGTAGTGATTTTTTGAAGAATGTGTGGTTAAGAGATAAAGAAATGTTTTGGGTTTATTTGTAATATTATTTTATGGGAAAATATGGGGTTGAAAATGGTTTTTGGAAAAATGCATTTACGGAAAATGGAGCCCAGATAATGGCATAATCTCATGGGCCCTTCTATTTCAATCGTCAATTCTTCCAAGAAATATTTGAGTTTTAGCCAAAGTAGCTCCCTCATGCCTTGAGCAATTGCTCTAAATTCAGTCTCAACACTGCTTCTAGCTACCTCGGCCTGTTTCTGCTCCTCCAAGTTACATGGTTGCCTCCAATAAATGTGCAATATCGAGATCAACATCATCTGTCACTAAGCAAACCTACCGAATCAGCATCTGACCTTCATGTTCCATTTTTCTTGAGCAATAAACTCATAATCCTGGATTTTTCTTCAGATATCTTAGAATCTGGTGCACGACTTCCATGTGTTTTTCCGCTTGGTGAATGCATATGCAGGCTAACAACACTTACGGAGAAGGAATATATAGTCTTGTATGACACAAATATATTAGCTTACCAAAGAGTCTGATAACGCCCTTTGTCAACATTTTTTCCTTCTTCATCAACGCCAAGTCTGTGATTAACTTAAATTGGAATATCACGTGGTTTACATCCAAACATGCCAACCTCCTTCGATAAATCAAGAGAATATATTGCCAAGAAAATACTTCACAAAGGTCCAATGTTTTTATTTTTTAACTCCTTGACATGCACGAGTTTGTGCTCTTCAACCTTACTTTCATCATTTCTTGTCAAAATTATATCTAGAGTCAATTAGAATTGTCAACCTATCAGCGGTATTTTGTTAAAAAACATTGTATCATCAGCTTGGATTTGAGTATAATGAAAACGTATTGTAGCCTAAGAGAACAGATCAAACCAAGCTCTAGGTGACTGTCACAAGGATTTCTCATGTTTGCGAACCTTCTCGTCTCCGTAAGATTCTTCAAAACCCGGAGGTAATTGCATGTAAAATCTCTTCATCCAAGAGGAAAGCAATTTTAATGTCGAGGTGATGAAGCGGCCAACCCATATTTTGCTGCAAGTGAAATCAAAACCCGAACTGAATTCACGTTTGCCACTAGGTTTCGTGATAGTCTACCTTATATGTCTAACCTATAACTAGAAGCCTTGTATGTCTGACTTCTCGCTTTGAAGTTAGTGTGAACACTCGTTAGCACCCAACAAGAGATTTTCCTTCACGTAGATGCGCTAAACGTCATGCTCAACTTTTTTTTTTTTTTTTTTGGAGTGCGGTCATTTCTTCCAAAGCTGCAACCTTCCGCTTTTGAATCATTAAAGCCTCGATCTAGGAATTTCTATATAGACAAAGGCCTTACGGGATGAAGATAAGATGTAAATCTAGATATTGGATGTTGAGTACAGGACCCACCTAGGAAAAAAAAATGGGTAAATTTGGTGGACTAATAGAGGAGGCTGGTGGACTGGAAACTTCAGTTTGTGAGTTTGGACAGAAAGTGAAGTGCGTAAGCCCTCGTGTAAGGGCGAGCACTAAATTCAAAAGGCGAATGAGCAGGGTGTGGAGCCTCTGTCTGTTCCAGTCCCGCCAGACAAGTGAGTGGTCAGATTAGAGCAAGGCGACCAGAGGCGATCGGCTGTGAAAATTTTCAAAAAACTACCTTAGCTTAGATAGCTCATCTGAAGAGGTTTTAAACACATTTATTAATTTAAATTTAGTATTAAAGACTGATGCATTTATTTTTGTTGATTTAAGGTATGAAATCAAGTTCCTAGTAGATGGAGAATGGCAACTATCACCTGATTTTCCGACTGTTGGCGAGGGGTTGACTGAGAACAATTTATTGATAGTGGAATAGCTTCAGTTTGCTACAGCACAAATCAGACGTCTCCAGTATGGAATTATGCAGATAATTAGTAAATATATCTTTCTTGTTGTACTGCTGGTGTTTCTATGTATAGAACCAAAGACTCAGATAGGATATATCATATATATGCAAAACTGGTTATTTTTTTTCTCAGATGATTATTAGTAGAGAATAATGTTTGTTCCTATTTTTAGAAAGTTTTTGGGACCCTGTTAACTTTCATGATAACGTAGGATTTTGCACGGAAGATCAATTTTTTGTCTCTCTTTAGCCTCGTATCTCTTTTCACTAGGAGGTCTAGTGGAGTAGGTTAGAATCAACGTGATTCCTACTTCAAATACTCAAAATCTCAAATATTTACCTTTTTTTCATTAGTGCAAGATTACTACTTTTTAAAAAATACGAAACATCAATGTTAAATTTCTCTCCTCCATCTTTCAATACCTAACTCCATAACTTTGCAGGCAATCACCACAACCACCATCAATGGCCATATTGCTATCGACATCATGATGCTAGCCTGGATCCAGGGCCACCAGATTTGCCCCGTCATCTATTTTGCACCATTCTTAATTCAACCCCATTTACAAGGTTTCTTGAATTGAAGAGATACTTGAATAAAATGCTTCCTTGAATTGAAGTGGCACAGAACGTTTCGGTGCCTAATTATGTAGTGGTGATTTTATTTTACCTATGTTAATCTAAAATTATTAGTAATTTTTTAGGAGGAATAGTAGTGAGTCCGATGATATGTGTGGATATTAAATGAGTACTAATTATGAATTTAATTGAAAATAATGTTTATTTCGACTAAATAGAAAAATAAAATTATTAATTAACACGAGCATAGGCTTTATTTTTTGTTATTTTGTGGCTATTTTATGGATGATGGTGATAGGGTGCTGCGATGGTGTTTTTGGAGCTATGGTGGTAGGGAAATGGTGGTGATGGTGGTTGAATGATGATTTGGATCACAAATTAGCGGTGGTGTGACAATGATAGATTTTGATTTTGTTGAAAGTAGAGGTAACGCAGTATGTTACTTTCNTAATGTTTATTTCGACTAAATAGAAAAATAAAATTATTAATTAACACGAGCATAGGCTTTATTTTTTGTTATTTTGTGGCTATTTTATGGATGATGGTGATAGGGTGCTGCGATGGTGTTTTTGGAGCTATGGTGGTAGGGAAATGGTGGTGATGGTGGTTGAATGATGATTTGGATCACAAATTAGCGGTGGTGTGACAATGATAGATTTTGATTTTGTTGAAAGTAGAGGTAACGCAGTATGTTACTTTCACGTAACACACTAAGTAACACAGTGTGTTAACTTGAAAGTGACACAAGCGTATTTAGAAGTGAATTTGGATTGTGAATGCTTGAGGAAATGATGTTGATTAGGAAAAGAAGTGTGTTATGTTTGAGATCCGAGAAGTTGGCGGCGATAGTGGTAAACAGTACCAAACAAGATGGGGAAGAGGCTTGAGATAGTTAACATAGTATATGTCATCTTCCAAGTAACATAATCATAGACGTTATCATTTGAAACATAAAATATATTAAATAATGCTACGCAATAGGATGGTAGAATTTTCTGCTCCGCCTCGCATGGGAATCCCTTGCTTCAAATAGTAAGCATGAAGGAAGGAGAATATGGTCCTCGTTCTAAATTCTCTGAATCTGTTTCAATTTTTTATTATTATTATTTTTTAATTTTTATATTTTTCAATTTAAAAATTATATATAAGTAATATTAAATAAGTTAGTTAAACATGCGGTAAATGGGATTTCTAACCCTCCCCACCGCTCGAAAATCTCTATGGGTTGGGATGGTAGTGACTGCGTTGCCTTATTGCCGTCCATACACTACTTTACAAATAAAAAAAATAACATATTATTATTCTACAAGTAACATGGTGTCACCACAGTTGCTGGCACCAAATCATTGCCTCCATTGACCACCATATCTTCCCATTCTATACCAGCTACTGACAACTACTGTTATCCATCTCAGCCTCGGAGGATGACTATTGTCGATTTTATCTTGTAAGTAGATAGTTTGTTATAAGTAATGAAGTAGAGTGTCATCTCACTATAATTGATTATTGACTATGTGGGGAAATGGCACAATGATGTATTGGGCCTTTTAACTGAAAATGGGCTGTTTTTATTGCTGTTGGGATGGAGCTTATTTGTTACTTGGAGACCTTTTATGAGATTTCTCTTAAAGGAGACTAGGGTTGGCTCATTTGAACGAATCATCTCATTCTCTCGACTTCTCTCTAGCACCTCTCTGCCGTTTCAGCACCGTTCTCTGATTTTGCACCCTATATTGAAATCTCTTGTAATATGTAATAGTATAGAAGCTATACAATTCTTGAGTGATTTGTAGTGAGCTCTTGTGTATCCTTGTGTGGATTCCTTTGTACGATTCAAGAGGGGTCGATGTACTGTGATGTTTCTTGT
>CAIGRK010145544.1:0-16454 GCA_903798315.1 Fraxinus greggii
TAAAAATTTTTCGGGTGAAAAAGTATAACAATCAAACACAATTAATTAACAATTTCCTGCAAAATATTTTCTAGGCAATTACTTTCCCTGGAATTCATTTTCTTTCCACTCATTTTCCACCCTTGCAATCAAACGGACCGTTAGTAAATATAATACCCAAATTTCATGACTATTACGATTTCTTCTACTCATCCAATCCAAAAAGTCGTTTTTTCTATTATTAGAAATATATCAAAATAGAACAGATAATCTGATGTTCAAGAATCAATATATATAAGTTGTTCTTATCTTCTATTGCTCTAAATTAGTTCTAAATACGGCCTTTTTGACTCTCGAAAAATTGAAGGGCAAAGGAATATATCGAGAAAGATGACACGAAAAGGCAAAATCCTGTCTTTACTGGTAAATTTAGCGAAAAAGAACAATCGTACCACGAACCTCTTCTCTTCCAATCTATTTGTAGCCTGTCTATTCTTTTTGGTGTAAAAATCATATGATTTCAAGTAGAGGTAGCTTTTGAGCATATAAGGTCGAATTTGGAAAAAAAAAAAAATGACAGCGAAAGTGTAAAAATCTGGTCTAATGCAATGTACAATCGTGGACAATTCAAATGAGATTGCTGTGGTACATATTGGGCGACGATGGAAGATCACTGACAAGAGGTGGAAAACCATGATCGTGGAACGTCCCAAAGTTTTCTCTTACGGGATCCCACCTTTTCATGATCCTTGTCACCTCGTAATATGAAATCTGTTAATCTCCTCACATCCGATAGCTTAACTGGTTTTACAAGAAACTCTTTAGCACCTTCCTCCATACACCTGTACGATGAAAGGAATTTATGATATCAGAGAGTTGAAATACCGAGCTTTTGCCATATCGATGAACAGATTTATCAAAGTTCAAACCAAAATCTTGATTTTCCTCGAGATGTTTTACAGGAACTACCGGTGTGTATTTCAATCTTTTCTTGTTTATTATCCCCCTTTTCACTAAGACTGTAGTTTAACTAATCAGTAGCTATTGTGCAACTTTATTATGCACTTGGAATCTGATATTGATCAAGGGTAAAAACTAAAAAACCAAACTCAAAAGGCATTTATGGTATGCTGGAAGGCACACGACCATATGAATAAGAAAAGTCGTTAAAATCTTATCCTTTATCGTGTTTTTTAATGCGTAAACATGCATAAAAGTTGACGAATATAGGCAGATAATGATGGTTTCATCCAATTATTATATACGCAAATGTGGTTAGAAAATACCTATCAATTCGACCCAAAATGTTTTCCGATGACATTATCACCACTGGTATTTCTCTTAACCTTGAGGAACCCTGCTTAAATGTGAAATAAATATTTAAACATACTTGGCATAAAATCATCAAAGAAGAGCGATTAATTAGGATCGATTTTGATTGCAAAAATGCAATTTGATTTTCACTAATATCCTAAATTTCTCATGGAACAAGATAAACAAAGTCGAGCTCCACTTAGCCAAATCTTATCCCACTTTTAATACGACAGTCTTTTTTCTCATCTTAATTCGCCAAGTTCGTCAAGAACCAAACAACCGCAAATTGGCACGTAGCACTTTTGGTAATACAATAATAGAAAATCATCTCTCACAGTCTGTTTTCTTTAATCTTGTACAATAACGTCAGTCAAGCGTACCAATCATGACAACATAGGAACAACTCCAAAACACCAACCTTAATCTCTTTAAGAAGTTCGTATCCAGTCATCCCAGGCATAGAATAATCTGTCATTATAAGATTAACCTTCAATCCCTGAAAATCGATGCAAAACTTGATTAATTATTCATTATTTCAAATGAAATCAAATTTTACACACTTCTTCTCTAGCAGCAATAAAATGAATTTTCTAGATATTCAAACAAACTACTTGAATGAAAATAAACCAGAAATTTTCTTAACATGAGAAAACTTCAATTTAATTCTTACATCAAATTCAACAGGGCTTTCGTCTCCATCCAAGCCCAGATATTGCAGAGCCCTCCTCCCACTTTCCACAGCGGTCACTGCAAAGTGCAAACCACCATTCAAATCAACTAAGAAACTCGATTGTAAGACTTGATTAAAACACAAGCTCAATAAATTAATATGCTCGAGTTTTTTAATAACATGAAGATTATACCTTTACAGCAAGAAATCTTGAGCAACTTCTCAATGACCTTCCTATCCACATGGCTATCATCCACTGCAAGAACATGCAGATTTGGTGCAGCACCACTTGATGGTGAAGAAGAAGAAGAAGAAGAACCGCTTCCCATTTCTTGATCCATATCCATTTTCCTCCACAGGGCAGGCTTGATAATAGACTTCAAAAGTTTTTATTCATATACATGCGGGAAAGACTTTCAAGATATATAGACAAAAATAGATATCAAGTATCTAAGCTAAATTGCTAGAGATACAGACAGATAAATCTTTGCAAATCTGTTTTCCACTACATTCGACTTGTCGTTTTATTAATATTCTTATTTCAATTACACTTGGATGAATTTGAGTGGGTATAAGAGATTTGACTCGTCATTTTTGTTAATGTTTCAATTTTCAAAAGTTGACTCGAACACTGATTCATAAAAAATAAATAGTTCAAGATCAAAGGTCGAAGTAAAAACGATAATAAAAATTATTTAAAAGCTAAAATTAAAACAAAATTTTGAGGTGAATTAGCTAGTTCTTCACTGGAAATTACAAGAAAATATATAATTTTGATAATATATTAAAATAACTTCGTAATTGACCAGACTTTTCAAAGTCCTCCTGCGTGTCCCCAACCAGCCGCGTCAAAATGGAAAAGCTGCCTGTATTTCCTCCATCCTATCACACAGTTCGATTTATAGATTAAGCCTTGTTTGACAATCAAACTCATTTTTTTTTAAAATCTATTTTCAGCCACACATTTTCACAATAAAATATTCTAAACATAAATTCAAATTTATTTATTTTTTACTTTTTAACTGTACATTTTTTCAAAAAGTCACGACTCTAAAACTCATTTTTCCTAAAACATTTTTTAAATGGTTGTCAAACAGAGGCTAAACGTCGAATCTAAACTATTCTAACTGCGTGACTTATTTCACTTAAAAGTAACATTCAAACAAGAGGGCTAAATTCAAAAGTCTTGGAGGAAAACTCGAAGTTGAACCTTTTGCAGAATAATTACAATAATTTAAATAGATCAAATATATAACTTTTATTTCATTTAAAATTTATTTTATTTTTGAAACTTAAATTGCCTTTTCTTCAACGAATTTCTGACAATAATTTGACAATTAGTCTTCCAATATTTTACATCGTTTGAGTAAAGATAACAGTAATGAATGTATGCTTCATATAATTCTATAAAATAATACAATGTTAATACAAGTCGTGACAACGTAACAAAATTACTAAACCAAGACCATGACAACCCATCAATATATGTACAAGGCTATAGAACAATATCTTGATGAACTTGACCACAATTTAAAAAAAAAAATGAAATTCAAATAATAAAAACACCAGGTTTTATTGTAAATCTCATAAATCAGAACTGTCGTAAAGAATATTCAAGAAATTCAAATGAAAGAAAATATATAAATCAACACTTATTACAAAAAATGCATCTAAAGGTGAAATTATTGAAATTTCGCTAACAAAGAAAAAAGAACTCAGCTTTATTATTGAGATTGAGGAACTTGATCACATATACAAAAACGAGAAAATTTCATACACAAGGGACAGACACATTTTTAGAACAAATTTAACACAATTAGGTAATACAAAATTGAAATTTATTTTCTTCTTGATATAAGCCGAATTGTTCTTGAAGTTGATACAAGAAAATGATTTAACTAAACGACACGAGACGAGAAATCTAGTGAATTCAATCACTATATTTGTTTTCCATTAGAATGCACGAAATTGTTCATGGATGGTGATTTAATTTTCTGGAAAATTGGAACTGCAATAGGCACGTGTGATGTGAGAGACATATCAATTGCGTGCTTTCGAGAATTGCTAAGTTGATTGTAAATACTAAATGGTAATAACGATTTGATAAGTTGATTGTAACTGCTAAAAGAGTTTGTTTCAAGAACATGGGGAAAAAATGAGTTAACGGTTCGTGGAGGCTTCATGCAGATGAATCTGTGTCTTCTATAGTCTCAGGTTTATCAGTATGAAAATCCAAACAAGAGGCGAAATGGGGCCAAAACAATCAACGAAGTGTCTAAGTTGTTTCTAATGCATTCTTACCAATTCGGAAGCTTTCACAGTCTCCACAAGTGCGCTCGTGTGTACAAATTGACAAAAACACATGCACAAACATGAAGGCATGGAGAGGTAGAAAGATAGACAGATAGAAGCAGATTATCCATACTTGGAAACACGGAGATATACCGTAAGCTACAGTATGAGAAAATAAGCATCACAACAATGGAATAAGTTTATGTTAAAATATGGATCCACGCATGGGAAGGAGGAGGACAGCTTATCAATCAATATGACACAGGTTTTATCTGGCTCGTCGTTCATGATTTAACTTTTTGTCTTGATTTTAGAAGTATATTTCTTAATCTCTAATTATTGTCAGATTAAGGGCAGGAAACTTGCTTTCCAACCATTAATATTCAAGATAGTGCACTACATCAGATCTGAGAAGACAATGAAGATTGAAGATGAGCGTATACACAATGTTCACATACGGATCAGACAAAGGAACTCTTGGCCAGATAGAAAGATAACCTCTTCTGATACACTCAATGAGAGGACAGGCAATCCTCAAAAGACAAATTCAAAGAACCCAAAACAAACACCGTGAAAGAGAACTTTCAACATTTGTAACAGTTGTAAGTTTTCCTATATTCTCTTTAATATATAACATCAAAATCATCTGAGTCATTAAAATTCGTTGAAAATTTGGCAATGCAATTTCACAGGTTTTCTTCACAGCATTCTTCCTAGTGTTGATGCATTTTATGTTTGCAGGACATGTATATAAAGAGAGTATATGCCATAATTTGAAATATAACCATCAGGACAGTCAAATACAATAGTTGCTCTAATCAATAAGATTGATGAAATACCACTTCGTGCAAAAACAGCCAATTGTAAAAAAGAGTCGTGCAACAAGGAAATTATTCATTCAACTAGTTCCGAGGAATCAACAGAAAGAAAAACCCCTTATGATGAACCATATCCATCTTCAGTTAATGATAGAGTGAATAGATCTGCAATTTTTAATAATCACAATATGTGAGGAATGAATAACTATTCGTATACTTCCGGAAGAAAACTAATTTTTTTTAAGAATCCTAGAATATCCATTGTATCCCCAAAAACCAGTTACAATGAGATCCTGGGTACCGAATGGATTATTTGGATAGCAGAGTATCATGAAAAGATCCATTAGCATTGTGAATCCAATTATTAATAGACCAAAATCAGATACGAGAAGACAGAAGATTGAAGATGAGTGTATACACAAGAATGAAGAAACTGCTGATTCAATTCATGCCAAGACAATGATGTTGTATTACGCAGCAATCTCCTGCCGCCATCTAGGTTTAACGGGAACCTGATGTCCTCAAATTGCAATTACAGGCACAAGAAGTTTTAACTCAAATGATGTAGGACCAAGTGTGGAGATCTTCTTCTACAAGTATAGACGGAAAATACAAAAGTTCTAACACTCCCTGTTACTGGGAAAAATAAATAAAAATAAAAAAAAATATATATATATATATATATATATATTGGGATTCAATTCAAATGACTCATAATGGCAAAAAACTTGTGCAGGCTAAGAATCACTCAATGATTTTTTGAAAGGAAGAATCACTCAATGATTTAGCATGTGAAAGATCAAAGAAACTATTTTCAAGGGCTTAGTGCTTGTCTAACTATCTGAAAGTCAAAGAAGAGTGCAAGAAGAACTAAAATACACTGCTAAATCTCATGGGCACCCATTATTGGATTAGACAGCATAAGTACTTAAGTGACATCGGAATAATTCCAATAAACTCAATGTAGCTCCTAATATGCATAAAAAAGCACAAGACTGGTAATAAAATTCTCTAACTCAAGTTACAGAAACAACCTACATTTAACAAATTTATATAATACCCTCGAATTAGCTAAATGTACAAAAACAATAAAACTGAACCGTCAATCCTAGAAGGAAAAAAAAAAACCATAGCTAGGTCTAAAAGGCTTAAAACAGAAAGCAATTTTCAGCTTTGTGTTTTTATTGATGAAAGCAATGAAGTAACATTTCTCATGATTGCATGAAAGAAAATTCGCAAGGAGACCACACTCATAGACATGGCAAATTCTAAATTATACCTTTTGCTTCTTATATTCTCCTAAGAAAGTAGCATAACATTTGAGGATGAGATTCTCTAAATGAGCAAAAAACAAGAATTGAACTCCAATAACAACATAAACATAATATAAAAACCCTCTATCCCATGAGCAGTAGGTGGAATATCATTCCTGAAAAATTCTTGCTTGCTGTCAATGCACTAAAGGAATGACGACTATAAACCCACTATTAGATTTTTCAAAAACCATAGCCCAAAATCATTTGAGAAGTGATTCACTGTAAAATGCAAGATGAACATTCCACTAGAGCCCAATATAGCCTCCACTGTAACTCCAAACAAAAAGACCAATGTCAAAAGTATATATGGATGTATTTCACTACTTCGGTCAAAATAGTCCAAAAATTAGACGTTATTTTAAGCTAATATAAATTTAAATATCTAATATTTCATAATGCCAGGTTGGTGACAAATATGTTCGGCATTTTAGGAAAATAATTGCGGAGTGACAAGAAATCCTTCAAACCAAAACAGTTTACGTATATCTGGTCTTATACTGGTTATTGTTAGTCCATTCAATCAAATAATTATAAAATAAAAGAATAAGACAATGCAACCTGGATGAAGTGCACCTCAATGCCCATGATGAATTGATGATCATTTAAGTCCAACAAAAATACTGCTACACTTACTGAATCCTATCAACACAGTTCCATCCAAATCACATGGTTTAACTTAAATCAGAGACACATACACTACTAAGTCGAACAATGTGGCATTTAGCTTCTATACACTCTGAACAACGAGCAAGGTAGCTCTATATCACAACACATTATATCTGACAGTCGTACAGTAGGTTGAATCAACAAAATCTTAAGCAGTCAGCCAGGGATTAAGGCAAGCACAAGCTATGTACTAAGTTCCTCCCATTTCCTCTTCTATGCATCTTGACGTTTCACTAGGAAACCATATCAAGGCCAGAGCAGTTGCAGTAAAGGTAGCCTACAAAGGAATATATGTCTATGAAATTAGGAAGTAAAAGAGCTACACTTGGAAGTTTTTTAACTTGTGATTTATTGGCATGGATCCTTCAATTTACAATTATCATATTTATCATGTTTCATCTGACTATCATAAAACTTCAGTTCTATTGGTTCGGATGGTTTTTTTAATAATATTTCCAAGAAGATTAAAACCAATAAAGGGAAAACATATATAGGTTAGATAACTGTCCATAAAATGTAAAAAACATTTATGACCCCCAGAATAAAGGTGAAGTAAATTGAATATAAAATGCTGTCTAAAAAGGAAATTATAAGAACACCTTTGTCCCAGGCTACGTTGAGAAAGGCCAAGTCCTTGCTCGCTTAAGATCAGGGCGGTCCAAAATGCCCTGAGCTATTAGAAGATGAAAATCTGATAGTGCGCATGCCTCAAGAAGTGACACATACTGTAGAAGCTAGTTCTTCTTGTTTCCCAGCTAAGAATTTGCTTCATTGACACCATAGGAATAAGGCTTAAGTAACATTGGTGGCCATGTCAAATTGAAAGTGCAACCACTCTAGTAAAATAAAATGCTTACAAAATGGTAGACTTTATGATATAGGAAACAAACCTGTTTCTTCAACATTTTTAGATATATTTTGTTAATCATCAGTATTTTAAACAGCTGTTCCTTAGTTCAGTTGTTTCCTATACGTATTAAATGGTATATTTCATTTTCTTACAAATAAAAGAAATGTAAAACCAGGGTATACTTCAGGAAGGATGAAATGCTTTGCACAATGTCTCTGTCTTTCAAATACTAATACGAGGACCTTTCAAATAACCCGCAATGCAATGCATATTCAATTGCACGCAATTACAATGTCGTACTTACAGCACAAGTGTGACATAATAATTTCATGAAGAATGAAACGTCTTTGGTCATCTACACTTCGCCACGTAAACTCACAATTCTTTCCTTCTCCACCTACAGCTCCCTTTTTGAAGCTCTGCCTTCTCATCCCACAACTTCAACTCCTCAACAGCTTAAGCATTACATTACTAACTTCATTTTAAATAGCAAGATCCTACAGTCAAAATGTTTCTGCAGACAGTTGCCAAAATGTAAATAATCAAGGGGTTTAAGAACTAGATAACAGGAAGATCTTACACCCACTCTAAAGCTTGCTAATATTCATTTTGTTACCCTGGCATCCCATGCCAAGAAAATGGTTACTTTCACATCCTTCTATTCGAACACCACTATTTGATTTGATATAATTAATTGTAACTCACACGGCTGCATGGTCCTTGTTCTTGTAACACTGGTAGTCTGGTTCACTGAGGTTTTCACAGACCAATTAAATCAGACACCAGGCAACATCAAGGAAACAGAAGTGAATAGCAACGCTACTACACAGTACCAATGCTATGGCATATAGTTATCTTGAAGTAGAAAATCAAGCAAGTACAAATGCAAAAAGAAGAAACTGAAAGAAAAATAAAGTAAAAATAAACCAAGAATTACAGTGCAAACATTAACCACAAGCTACTACTTTTACCCCTTCTCACAAGTCAGTAAAACCTAGCTGAGAGATGTCAGTTGATTTCTGCTTCATAGAAACAAAATTCAAAATGAACAACTTGAATCATAAGCATCTTTTTCATAATTCAAAATTTTCATGTTCTACATGCAAAAATAAAACTGTTTAATAATTGAAATTGTGCCTTGACTTCCAAATCTTCACGATAAACATGCAGAAGTATCGAAATTTAAATATCATAACACAAAACATAAGAAGCTCAGTAAATTTTGCCTTCATCTCTTAAAATGTATGGCTAACATAGAGCACAAGAAAAAGATGAGAACACGCATGTAGTAGAGAATATGTCAAAAGGAAAATGATAGAACTTCTAAGAAATTTCTCCACATTATGAGTTTGTACTTCATTTCAAGTGAACAAACTAAATTCATCCAGATACAAAGTAACATTTCACCAAACTTGGTGTATTCAATTTCTATACCACCTCATCTATTCACATAACAAGTCTTCCAGCACACAATTATATGGACCAAAACCATTAGAGTACTAGATCTGTGCTTCAAAAACTCCCTTCTATACCAACATATAAGACTGTGATAACTAGAGTCTACAACAAGAACACACGCAAGACACAGAGAGAAAAGGATGGACCCAACAAATACGTTCAAGGGAAACAAAGACTCTTCCTAAGACCGTGTGATCATGCTACGAGAACGAGCCAACCGAAATGTCAAGCTGCCTCCGTCCTGTGTTGCCTCTCCATCAACAGTTTCAGAGTCATACTGCTTCCTGCAACCTGGACAGCGGCCATCATCCTCAAGAATCCTCTTGTGACAGAAAAGGCAGAGCCGGAAGCCACATGAACAAGGGAGAAAACTGGAGTCTGTGAAGTCAAAATCCTCATAGCATATTGGGCACGATGTAGGGACGGGCCCAACAATCTTACATGCCCAAACAGAGCCTCCACAATCAAGATGTCTCCCTGAATTCATTGGGAAACTATACTGCTTTGATAAGTTGGGCAGGGTTTGAGGACGACAGGAATCATCAGGCCTCCATGCCTGGCAATTTACCAGAACCTTTTCTGCAACCATTCCCCTATTATCTTGCTCCGGCTTTGAAATATCAAGCGCAAAAGCTGACTGGTTTCTTACCTTCGATTGAGAATCTGACTGGGAAGCATTTAAATCTTTCTCTGAAGGCAACGAATCCAATCCTGATTCAGTGTTTTGTGGTCGCTGCTTGTCATCGGTTGCAGCCAAGGCATCAGCCACAGCCTCCCAATCATCCAAGCAGCCATCATCATCCCCTTCATCTTCCTCACTCATACTTCCAGAACAACATCCGTTGCTACTAGCACTACTGCTTCGGCTGCTGCTCCCAGTAAAATTGGTTCTGGAATCACTATTGCCCAAGACACTACTGGTGTGGCTGGTGGATGGCGATGACTCGGAATCACTGTAATGATGCAGTTGCGATCCATCTCCATAATTCTCCTGCACATCTCTTGGCTTAATCTCCAATTTGTCTATGGCTAGTATGCTCCTGTTCTCCAATTTCACTGATGATCCCCCACGTATCCCTCCACCATTTGATTCCTCCTTACAGTTACCCTTATTCTTCACTGTATAAGTAAAGATGAGTATGTACACATACGGCGTGAATGCATGTTACAGAACACAGATCTTTGACTAACCTTGAGAAAGCCACTGCTCGCGGCGAGCATCAAGCTTGCACTGCTTCAATTTGGCTGACCGATTCGCCTAAAATTCCCAAAAAAAAAATTAAATAAATTATTAAGAAATTATATACACTCAAATACATTAAAAATCAACAAATTCCACTCAATTACCCAGAAAATTAACAAAGAAACAATCTGGAAATTGATAGAAGGGAAAATCAACTTCAACCAAAAGCATTGAGGATCAATACTACATTCAAGAATATAAAAAAATTGAAACTGTCAAAATTTATACAAGTCTAAATTAAAAATCTTGCAAATTTATACAAGTATAAATAAAAATCTGGAAATTTATGGAAATGCACAATTTAAAAAGAAAACAAACGCATACACAATATATGTTGACAAACATAAAAAAAATAAGAAACGTAAAAATACCTTCTTTTTCTTGGCGAAATCTTTGGGGTTAGAGGAGGCCATGGGGACGGAAGCATTGGCGATCGAATCGGAAATCATGACTGCGTGAAGTCGAAACAAATTGAAAAACCCTAATTTGATCGTCGATATATTTCGAGAGAGAAAGCGATAGATATAGAAAGAGAATGTGTTAGGGAGAGAGTGGGTGACGAAAACTTCTCTGCTTCGTTCGCTCGACTCCTTTCTCTTTGGACTACACTAAAAGCGTGTCTCACTACCACCGGGTTATATATGGAGGATCGAGTGACAATTTTACCCTTCTATTTCGTTATTTTCCGTTTAGGTGTATATGGGAGGGACGTAAATAGTTGGTACTCGAGGGGTAACGTCCGCGAGGTGAAATCTTTACCGAAGGAGATATTGCACGACGAAGGACAAATATGTGACTGAACAATTGCAACAATTATTCCTCATCTATGGAAGAAGTTGCAATGTCATCTTCAAACTGTTTTCTTATTGCAATATATTCCAAACTTATAGTTTACTGTTTAGGTGCATTGATCGTTCTTTCTGTTGAATTCTGTGCACTGAATTCCAGACTTACATCTAATAGTTTAGGTTTTTTTACTGTTCTATCAAAATCCGTAAACTCCATGCATTTTCAATTCTTTTCTCAAAACAACACCCAATTTTTCAAACCTTTGCACTTGGTTTTGAAACTACAACATGAGTTTGCTATTTACATTACAATTACACACCGCCTGGCACCTACCAATTATCTCCGTGTTGGTCGGTCATGTGGTGATTTACTAACTATCGCTAATAGTTGGTGATTTATAGAGCATGTTTGGGCCGAATTAAAATCTGAGTTTAATCTAAATCAAAGTCAAACAATCAATATTAACCACATTTTTTATAGGTTCCACATATTTTCAACCACGCATTTCAAAAATGTCTATCACGATCAATTAAAAATCTAATTTTAATCACCACCAAACACCATCATATTGTCAACGAACTTTGTTGGCAATACCAACAACTATCATGGGTTTCGGGCAGTCGCTTGTCTCCAATTCTCGATCTTTCCAATTTCACTTGTGCTTGGTCTTCTTCGTCATGTTCCCATTTTCTCACCCCTCTGAAATCCGAGATAATAGTTCAAGATGGATGGATAGCAATTTCATTCTTTCTTTCGCTGTTTTTCACCATAATTAAAATAAGAGTGCAATCTTCTTTTCAGTTACACCTTGATTTTCTAACGAGAATATTAACTAAACTAGATCGTTATAAACTTGGAAAGTTAACTACATTAATGCTACAAAACAAAACTTGAGGCTCGTTTGCACAAATTTAGGGTGTGTTCGGGAGGGATTAAAATCAGATTAAAATTGAAAAACTAGCCGTTATTGTTGACTTTTATGAGATGAGGAGAATCCACAACGGCCATATTTTCAATTTTAATTGGCTTTTAATCTGTACCGAACAGGGCCTTAATTTCATATGATTTTAAATTTTTATTCAATCTAAATATTATTTAAATACAAATTATAGTACCAAATGCAGCTTTAAGAGTTTAACAAAATAAATATATTAAAGATATATTACAATAGTATTAATTGAAATATTTGGAGACTTTTAAATTTTTATTAATTAGTAAAAGATAGGANTAATTGGCTTTTAATTTGTACCGAACAGGACCTTAATAGAAGCAACCAGGAGTTATGGACAGACAAATCGCTCAAGCTGCTCAACTATTTTCATTTCAAGGGGAGAAACACGTAGAAGATTTGAAAACCCACACAGCAAAACCCATCCAGAGAAAGAAATCAATGGCTGGTACTACTGCTACCACTGGTCTCGATGTATCCTGTTCGTTGAAATTGATTGGGATAAGTTCGTTATCTTCTCATCTTTCTTCTACGGCCAAAATTGATTCCGGCCAAAAAATTTAAACCGAGGTTTTAGAGGAAATAAGAATCATAAATCTACAGCTTTTTGTTGTTTGAAGAGTCCCAATTTCATAAGTCTCAATCCCTTCGAGCTCCGGGCATGAAATTCTTAAAATCTTACCTTCAATCTCACATTCTGTAACGAAATTTGGTGTTGATGGATTTGGATCCGGCTACAGCCAAACTGGCAATTGGGATTTTGGGGTCCTGGGACCCTAAACTTTCAGTGGAAAAATTCCCGTATGTGATTGCATATGCACCAACAGAGCCATTTCTAGTTCAAAATCGGAAGGTGATTCCTCCCATTGGCGGTGTTGATGTTACTCCCGTGGTCTGGTTTGGATTAATCAGTTTCCTTAATGAAATTCTTGTTTGCCCTTGGGGTTGGTTTGTTCTTTTATCTTAACAGGTTTAGTTGTGTATACAACTATGCAATGAAATTTGCCGTTTTGTTTCAGATTTTTGTCATAGTGCAATGCATATACATTCTTGTGATTATTAATCAAACCTCAACAATGTTGTGAAAAGCGGATGATACTGGATTAATCCAATATCAAATTGTTAGAGAAAATATGATATTAAGCCACAGAACATAATAATTGATCGCAAAAATACAAGAATACAATAATTTGTAGAAAATAGAGATTTTATTATAATATAGAGAAATAATATAAAGATTTTGTATTTATGATTTATCTAACCTCTTCTAACTTAATCAATATCATAATAAAGTGCTAACTATATATAGAAGAAGTCAAATTAGTCATAGTAAAGTTGTAAATGAAGTAGAATGTCAAAAAACGAAGTCCAAAACAAAAAACTGGACAAAAATAGCTCGAGGAAGAACAGGTAGGCGGCGCTATGTGTCGCAGAGCTAGGCCAAAATTGTGGTGGCTCCTGGCGCTGCAGCGCGGGTCCTTTACTCCAAAAATCCTAATTTTCTTCATCACAATGTCTTCTTCAAGTCAACACAAATTCTTACTTTCAATGAGCTTTCAAGTAAAATTTCAATTAGAATTCGTCAAGTAAACTTGAATAAAATTCAACAATAGCATTTCAAATAGAATTCTTCTTAATTCACATTTTACTTAAAACTCTTAATTATTTTCAACAAAAAATTCGGGTCACGCCCAAATTCTAACAATCTCGACATTGACACGAATTGTACTTCAACAACACTTAAAAATTCTTAACCTGTAGACAAATTCCATTGCAAAGAATAAACTTGAATTCTTCAATGAAAACCCACAAACGAACTTTTCCATAAACAATTCCGACTGAAAATATTCTCTACCCTTCCTATCCCAATTTGGGGTAAAAGTGATCTAATGACCACCAAACAAGGTTGAAACAAACTCTGTAACAGAATTACAGCTGATTGTATCAAAAGAAGGATTTTGGCTAGATTCTACACCCTTAATCACATTCAAATCGTCAACAATATCAGCAGAATTGTGCCGACGTGGAACCTTGTGGGAAAAATGTGTCTATTTCTTGCAATTTAATATGATGACACCATCCATAATAGAGACAAGACGGATTTACCGATATCTTCAAAATTCAATTGAGATGAGTTCTTAAAAGAAGATCCCAAATTAGACTCCAACGGTACAAAGCCAACTCTAAGTCCACCTAAATTCTTAAAATATGCTGATTACTAGAAGATTTTGTATCATCCTGCAAAATATATAAACGGACTCTTATATTTCCAATTAGTATAACACATACTCCTTTGATAACTTTAAGAACTCCATGTTCAATAGTATACATGTACCATTTTTAATCAAGAGTATTTAAGGAAGTAAAATTTTTCTTCAAATTTGAAACGTGTCTCATCACATCAAGTGTTCTAACCGTCCCATCAAACATCTTTACCCTGACCCGATCAACACCAGCTATCTGACAAGATATGTTATTATCGATCATCACAACACCTTTTAAGGCTTCTTTATATATTGAAAACAATTCTCGATTCGGTGTCATATGAAAAGTGTGGCTATGTCCAAAATCAACCCTCACCAGGTTTGGAGTTGTAGTCAGACATAAGTAGAAGCTCTCTATCACTGTTAGGATTTTTTGATTGTTGATTTGCAATTGACTTTGATTTATTCTACAACTTATGACAATCGTTTACCAAGTGTCATTTTTCTTGCAATAATTACAAAATTTGAAGTTAGATTTTAACTTGCCCCTCAAACGACCACCATGAACAATGAGACCATCTTTATGATCCTCAACTACTACAAGATGCTTCATCTTCTCTTTTACCTATGGAGCATTGTAGATTTCTTCGATTGTGAGAGTATCACGGCAACAAAATCAATCTTAAGTCTTCTTCAACATATTTGACCTCCAAGATCTCCAAATTAGTGATGATTTCTTTAAAAGCAATTAGGTGATCTTAAAGAGATATACCTCATGTCATACAATGAGAATATAGAAGTTGCTTCAGACACAATTTGCTAGCAAGACTCTTCGTCATACATAATTGCTCTAATTTTAACCATAAAGCAGCGGCGGCTTCTCCTTCAAGATGTCTTGAAGAATATTATTTGAAAGATGAAGATGTATTTGAGATAGGGCCTTACGATCCCTCCGTTATTTCTCCTCTATGGTCCAAGTCGTGGGCATCTTGTCGAATCTCAACAACGAGTCGTCCAAATCCATTTAAGCGAGTACTGCTCGTATCTTTACTTGCCATAAAGAGAATATTGTATTACATAACCGACTTTTCGCATTGCCCCTTCAAACTGTAATAGTTCCCAACAACACAACAAGACTCGAGTTTGTAATTATTAGTGAAAAGTACCTTGTGCAATATAAGGCAGAGAAGCACTCCTTTGCATAGAGGACATTGGAATACATATCCATGTTTTCGATCCTACAAGGGTCATTTCTCAGAAGATCCTAAAATATAAATTCTAACTTGATCAAAGTCCCTCGTAGTGCATTAAGCTTCGTTATTTTGGGGGCAAGGATGTAATTTGCTAAAACCAAAGATTCCTCGTAAAAATACTCACGCTTTGCCAAGGATTCAGTAGGTATCCAAAGTTCTTGGTAAGTACTAGCTAAAAAGAAATCTTTTCATCTAGTGGTCGTTATTTACGGACACCACAAGCATTGTCCTCACAAGATTCACACTTTCTTTCCCCTCTTACTCGGGATAAAGGGGTCAAAGTGAGGATCCTTAGCACTGTAGTTTTCATTGTCGATTTGAACTAGTCTCTAATGAATTTCATGGAGGGTTAGCCCGTATATGATGGGGATTAAAAATAAAATTTTAATAGATGTTGATAAAAGTTGACGAAATGTGTGATTGAAAAATTGTGGGTCCCATAAAATATGTAGTTAAAATTAGTTTTTGACTTTGACTTAAATTAAAATCTGAATTTTAGTTTCTACCAAACATGAGCTAAATGTGTTCATTTCACGGACAATGTTAATGGCATGACAAGATTGGAATAAAAAACAGGTGAGTGATCTAGTTGGAAGAGATTAAAGATGAATGACCAATTTGAAACTGTTAACAAAGTTCGGTGATCAATTTTT
>CAIGRK010145544.1:16567-30519 GCA_903798315.1 Fraxinus greggii
TTGAATTTTTTGTGCGTGTGGTATTCCTTGGTTTTAAATTTTTTTTTGTGAATTTTTTTATTGATTTTTATTTTTTAATTTTTAAAAATTTTTGGTTTTCATTTTTTTTTTTTTTTTTTTTTCTTTCATTTGAAGTACTAAAACCATCAGGTATACCATATATGGGTCAAAATGTTTAGCCTGCGGGAAAATATTTCCAAAATCGCCGTCCCCTTCCTCAAAGCTCATCCAAAACCGTCTCCACTCCACCACTCCACCACCGCTCCTCCGCCGTATACTGATCCCGCCATTATCGCCAAATTAATCCTCGAAACGGACAATCTAGAAACTTTAACCCGAAACTTCCACACCCTTGCCAATTGGACTCCCCATTTAGTCGACAACGTTCTCAAATGCCTCTGGAACCACGGCCCCAAAGCCCTCCATTTCTTCAACATATTAGACACTCACCCTTTCTACGCGCACTCCGCTACTGGTTTCGACCACGCCATTGACATCGCGGCTCGACTGCGAGACTACAAGACCGTCTGGGCTCTCGTGGCCCGTATGAGATCCCGGAAACTTGGCCCGTCACCGAAAACATTTGCGATTATTGCCGAAAGGTATGTCTCTTCCGGGAAGGCTGATAAGGCAGTTAAAGTATTTTTATCAATGCACGAACATGGTTGCTCACAGAATTTGAATTCATTCAATGCATTTCTTGATGTTTTATGCAAATCAAAGCGAGCTGAGATGGCTTATAAACTGTTCAATATTTTTCGGGGTAGATTTAGAGCTGACACAATTAGTTATAATATAATTGCTAATGGGTTTTGCTTGAAGAAGCAAACACCAAGAGCATTGGAAATTTTGAAGGAAATGGTAGAGAGAGGTCTCGTACCAACCTTAACGACGTATAACATAATGCTTAAAGGGTATTTTAGAGCGGGGCAAATAAAAGAAGCATGGGAGTTTTTCTTGCAAATGAAGAGGAGAAAGGTTGGAATTGATGTCGTGACTTGTACTACAGTGGTTCACGGGCTTGGTGTCGTTGGGGAGGTTGAGAAGGCTCGGAAAGTGTTTGATGAGATGATTGGAGCCGGAGTGCTCCCCTCGGTGGCAACTTTCAATGCCTTGATTCAAATTTTGTGTAAGAAAGATAATGTGGAAAATGCCATCATAGTGTTTGAAGAAATGCTGAGGAAGGGTTACACACCAAATGTGACTACGTATAATGTGGTCATTAGAGGATTGTGTCATGCAGGGAATATGGATAGGGCAATTGAATATATGGATAAAATGAAAGATGACAACTGTAAGCCAATTGTTCAAACATATAATGTTGTCATTAGGTACTATTGCGATGATGGAGAAATTGAGAAGGCTTTGGAGGTGTTTGAGAGGATGACTGGTGGGAGTTGTTTGCCCAACTTGGATACTTACAATATCTTGATCGGTGCTATGTTCGTGAGGAACCGATCAGATGACTTGTTGGTTGCAGGTAAGTTGTTGATAGAAATGGTTGACAGAGGATTCTTGCCTCGGAAATTTACCTTCAATCGGGTTCTAAATGGACTTCTGCTAACCGGTAATCAAGGCTTTGCAAAAGAGATTTTGAGTCTACAGAGTAGATGTGGCCGTCTTCCTCGTCATTTCAGATTGTGAAGCCCATTGTCAACCATTTTAACTGGAAGCACAAGAAGTTGGCTTTCTGAATTGGTTTGATCTGTAACCTCACATTCTTGCATTTATTTGTGGTGATACCAATATGAAAGTTATGAGCATCGTATACAGGGCTTTAAAATAGATTGTGTTTGCTATCAAGATAAGGTTTTTAAGGTGGCGGCTTGTGGCTGTCTACACCTGATCTAATGGTGTTCTTACTATGCTGTTTTGATCAAGGAGCTCGGAATTTGGGTGGTAAGCTCGACATTGTTAAAAACATCAAGAGAGACTATCTCTTCTTGTCATGTGAGCCATTAATGTACCTCCATGTTGCAGGATGCCGTTGGCTACAAATGAAAGAAGCTAAAGCTGTGAATTCAGACAATAAACAGGTGTAATAATTTTGATGTGATCCTACTAGTTTTTTTGCGTACTGCATTATTACAGTTGCCATACAATAATTTTCCAGATCCATCTCACAATATGATAATAGCCAAAGACTTGTATAGACTCACCATTTTTCTCAAACGCCTTTCAAATCATAGAGTTGTGTTTCTAAGTTTATGTAATAGAATGTAAACCAGTTTGTATTAATGTGAATAACATTTATAAATGTACTGCACTTTTTTCTTCTTCTTTTTTTTTTTTATTTTGGTTTGCTGCAGTTGCCCCTTCCATTTTCTTTTCTTTTTCTTTTTTGCAGGCAGTTCACTGAACTATCAGGCAGTTAAAGTCAAGTTCAGAATTTTATCAAGTGCAATTGGTCATTTTCAACATGTTAACTCATATTATCGTGGCACTTGAGGACCTACCTAGCCAGGGTGGCAAAAGAAAGTCAAGAAGGTGACTTTGTTGAAGTACAAGTGGCAGCATGGCCAAAGAGCTCAGACTGGGATGTTAGGGTCAAGCTCATGCAACCAAAGGTAAAGAGGCATTGAGCCAAACAACTAGAAGCAGATCTAGAGAGGACGATGCTCATGAGAAGTTGACCTAATAAGGCACTTGACAACAGATTGAAAAGCTCAACCCAGCCTCACAAGGCAAAGAGCTCGGTCCAGCCAGAGGAATACCGTCTTAGGCACCAGTGCGGCCAAATCTGTCTATAGAAGCAACCAACTTGGCAGATCCAACACAATCCATGAAGATGTTAGCTAGGCAAAAATATACAACAATAATGTAATACAAAACATAAGCAAGACTTGTGTTGTTAGAACATACGGGGCAAAACTGCCTTTTCTGGATTGAATAGATAAATTTGCAAGAATATGACACATATACACGAAAATGATGTTGAGCTTCTAGTGGTGATGTGAGTATAACTCGGACAATATTGTGGTATTACAGTATGATTTCCTCTTGAACACTGACATTAAGAGTCTTGTTTGGAAGGACAATGCTGTTGATCACTACCACTTCATCTTCAACCGTCACGGATTCACCTGGTTAGAAAATTATGTAGATAGCTTACGGCATTACAGAGAAAGAGCGAGAGAAAATTCAGCAGATTAGGAGAGAAAGCATACCAAGAATTTTAACCCCAAGCTTTGCATTATAATCTCCTGCAGCCTGAAATAAGCTGAGAAAGCTTAGGGAAACGTATTGCATAAAACTGAGAAGGGTTTAATACGCTGATGGTCGCTAAACCTTTAACGAAGTTTCATATTGGTCGTCAGCTTCATTTTGTTTCAAGTTGGTTGCTGAACTTAAAATTTAATACAAGTTCATCACTCCATTAATGTTTATTAGTTCAATTACAGTCTATCTACTTATTTGCCAACTAGACTATTATGTCAGCTTTTCTGTAAGTAAGTCAAATTAAAGGACATGGATCGAATGACCAAATTGTAATAAACATTTATGTTAAGTCACTGACTTGAATCATCAAAAGGCTCTGCCCCTCCTCATCTTTCTGAGTTATTGAACAGAGCCAAATTTACAGAAAGTTTTTGACGATAATTGCTCACACAGAAAATAAGTATGCTAAGATAAACCCGTCCTACCTGGACTCGAGACTATCTTCCAATAGAGGACTTCCATCCAACAATTGCATGAACTACAACCGCATTTTCCTTTACAAAAATGAACATGGATGTCAGCTGTCAACTTTTATATAATGTAACTATGTAATAATTATTCAGGTCATTAGTACCTTGATTTCAACATCATCAAGCATGATGCAACTGACGAGCCTCGCACCTGCTCCTATACGAGCATTGACAGAAATTGAAACGTTGGGACCAATCTGGTGAACATTCATAGCAAAAAAGACAGCAATATAGAAGAAACAGAAAAAAAAAATGCTTCAAAAACACTCTAATTACCAAAAATGTTGATCGATAAGAATACTCGATGAAGTGATGGCAGCAGATTACCTTGGCTGTTGGATGAACCTTTGTAGATGGATGAATATATACATCGCCCGAAATGGTGGCGTTCTTGGTCCCATCACCACTTGCCAAGAGATGGGGTGAGGTGAGGTGAATCTGAACTGGGCAAGATACAAGGCAGAACATTTCAAAGACATTCTGCAAAATATAAAGTACGCAGTCAGATGAAATTGCTATCGACGCATTAGATATTAGAGGAAGGAGTAGTCATGATATTTTGGGCTCACCCGGGAGTTTTTATTTGTTCCCAGAAATCCATGGTTTCGTATACATATAACTGTTTTTTCCCTGCAAGTGGCGATAGAATATCTTGATCCAATCGTAGAAAATCTGATGGAGAACTCCTCGCAATGAACTTATATCAGGAATAGAAGTTGACGAATCTCAAAACGTACATCGAAATTAATATCTGTGAGATTGTAGATAATCCTAAATTCAGATTATAAAGAAAGCAAGGCCATTAACATGGACATTTTTCCCAATTCTATTTAGGCAGTTGCATAGTTCAAATATTACCTGTTTGGTGGCTGAAGGGCTTCAAAACTGGACAAACGCCTTAGGGTGGCTGCAAATAACAAAACAATCCATTTAAGCACGATAAGAAGTCTTCTAGCCATGCAGCATCATCAACCTAAGTCCTAAGATCAATACAAAATTTCTAGTCCATGGTTGGTACTTAAAACTAGACAGAACTATGTATTAAATTGAACAAGAATTAAACTTTTTTTTCCAAACATAAATAAAATAGAAAATCAATGGACCATAGATTTTTCCCAACTATCCAAGCAAGAACAAAATCCTCGACAGCTATAATAGAGCAACAAAGGATATAACTAACCTCTATCTTTTTGTTGTGTGGATACACCTTGAATAGCAGTAAAGATATCTGAAGTAAAAATGTACGCGCCACAATTTATACGGTCACTCACCTGTTATTACAAATAGAGAGGGAAACAAGTATGACTAAGCACCAATCTTATCCGACCCTCATAAAGCAATAACAAAATCAAATATTGCTAAATCTAAGAAGTTCATATATACAAAAGTTTCAGGCTTCTCCGTATAGTGCGGAAGTTCATTAGTAACAGGGTCCGATACTAGTTCCCCGAACTGGTTTGCTGACTCGGGGTGTACCTGCATACATAGAGTAATATGGAAATCAAACATAATACGTGGAGGAAAATGATGATCGACTTGAATTGCGCCTCAGGATAAAAATATAGCTAACAACCTTGATAACCAAAATTGTTCCCATTCTTCCATTTGTGTGAGCCTCTGCAAAAAGAAGGCAACCAGAAAGTTAATCCACTGAAAGTATCAATAGAGTTACAAGAGACAGAGATCATTGAATCTCAGGTCACATAGTTGGGAGGACTGTAACAGTAATAGAAAAGAAAAAGAAAAACTTATTATATTGTCGAGTCCAGTTCAGTACTACATAGCAAACATCTCCTAAAGGTTCAAGAAAGGTAATGTGGGAAACAAAGAGACAAATACCTAACATCTCAGGCAGTGGAAAACTGCAACAAACATCACAATTCAGCAAAACAATGCGTGACTGCCAGGTAAAACATAGAAACGTGTTAAAAGGAATGCCAAAAAAATTAAGAACGGGTCTTCATATAGTATTTAATGCGAAAATTGTAAAAAATAGAAACCGGATTGTCCTCCATGATCAAATCCCTGAAGTTATAAAGTCCACCAGCTGATCCGTGCGGCTCGTCCTCTCTCACGTATCCTAGACGCGAAAGATCAGCAAGAACAACGATAAGTCTCAATATTCCACGGCTTTAAATATGAGTTCTAGAAAGAGGAAAAAATCCAAATGCACCAAAATTACCTGACAGGGACTCTAAGCTCGTTAGAAATTGAAGAGACGTACAGTGCAAATTCACGCTCCTCATGGAAACCAACAAGGTATATCTGTGTTAGATTTGGGATCTAAGAAGAGAAACACAAGGCACTCAGTTACACAGCTATACAAAATCCCTACAGTACTGTCAATTTTCATTTTTATCAACTCAAAATTTCTTCATTAGAAGTGCAACTTCAACTTCTAATAGCATCTGATATAAAACTATACTACAATACTCTAGCCTTTTTTCCGAATAAAATTGGGTCTGCCGTAATCAGCCTGTAAACTATATACATGCCAGTGAATCAAAATCATCCAATTTTTTGCTATCATTGGCATAAATTCAATGAAATTTCATACCCTTTTAGAAGCAGATATTGGATGATGAACCATGGGCTGCCCTGCTAATGGAAAAAGTGGCTTTGGAATATTCAATGACAATGGCCTAAATCTAGTACCTGCACCTCAAAAATCTTAATGTGACCAAAAATTCTTAATTTTTCGTACAGAAATAGTAATATCAAGAAAAGGTCGTCTTATCCAATCCGAAAAATCCAAAAAATTTAAGAACCAAATTTTTCCCAGTAATTACAATCAGTTGAATCAAAGAACTCATTATTTCCTCTAAAAGTAATCAAATTATAATCAATACCACAATGGAATCATACTTATTAAAATTAATTACTTAAAGATCAAAGAAAAATAATAATAATAAAAACAAAAAATATACCTTTTGTGGGTCCACCCACCATGATCACAGCAACAACTCTTTCTTCTGAGCTTCCCATTTCCTTCTCCAAAACAAAGCAATACCCAGATCTCAAAATCCTGTGTAGCTTTCTAGTTATTGAAAATGGCTCCAAATTCTACAGTGTTTGTATCTTCTTCAACATTTAAATAAGCACAGCATGCACATGCACAATAATATATATATTTTGTGTGTGTGTGTGTGTGTAATGTTATAAAGATAGAGCTATAGATAGAGATAAAGTTAATAGATAGATACAAAGAGTGTGTGTGAGAGAGAATGTGAATTGTGAGAATATGGAAGAGATCCAAATGGAATAGCAGCTGTCGGTGGGGGGCAGTGGACATGAAGTCCAAAGAGAGCTGGTGCAAGATTAAAAATTAAATTTTTAATAAAATTTGTTAAATGTTACTTGGTTGAAAAGTTGTACGATAGAATATGTAATTAAAATTAAAATAAATTATTAAATTTGACTTGAAGTCTAACAAAAAAATTCAGCTGAATCAGTGTAGATTCAAAGTTCAACAAAATATTAAATTAAAGTTAATAATTATTTTTAACTACGCATTTCTTGGATCTACAACTTTTTAATTATATATTTCATCAATTTTATTAATTTTAATCTACACTAAAAGGGACTATATTATAAGTGGTTTTTTTGGATTTTTTTTTTTAAAAATGTATTCAACATATGATCGCATTCGTTAAATTAAATTAGTTTAAATTAATTTGATTTAAGTATTAATAAGATCATTTGTTAAATACCTTTGCCAAAAATAGTTTTCCAATGAACGCTCTTGACTATATTCCCACCAAAGATTTTACAACTTGTGGAATTTGAATATTTCATAATTTTGATACTTCACTATTATAATTTATAATTAAGAGAAATGCAATTAATTATTTATAGCTTGGCGGCATTAGGAGCGATAACTCTACAAAGGCAATGTATATATCTATTGTTTTCATTTCAAGTTAAATAAAATTATGAGTAAATAATTCGAATTTTTCGTTTAGGAAAGTTGATATGAGGAGACAACTAGGATAATATATAATATTAATATAGAGGAATATTCGGTAATCAAATGTATATTCATATGACTCGAGTGATATAATGTTGTGGTCAACGAGTCGTCATTAAGCCAAGTGGCGCGTCAATATTTGACGAGGGATTAGCACATAACTTTAGATAATTTTACAAATCTACTCTCGTAGCAAAGGGTGGAGTAACGAAGGTATAGTAACCTAGTGTGTTTGATTGACATGAAAAATATATTTTAGAAAAGAAAATATTTTCCTTATTTCTAGAAAAACAAAAACTTACTCCCTCAAAGAAAATATTTTCCTTAAAAAAGGAAAATTATACATGTTTTTATAAGTTAGAAAATATTTTCTATGGAAAAAAATAGCAATCATGCACTTGAAAATAGGAATTTAAGTGAAAGACTAACATTTTTTGTGGAAAATAACTATAATCAAACACACTCTTAGAGATATTTAATTAGATGACATTTTATGTGGTTGGAAAAAAAAAGTCAAGTGCATGATTGCTATTCCATTGGTTGCTCTACTCGACTCGACCAATTGCCACCCCTACTGGATATTCTAATTGGCGGGGGCAAATTGGTCATCGTGTAGAAAGTCTTCGATCAATTTAGGTGGGAAATTAGCAAATTGAGGCTAATCAAAACCCTAGTTCACTGTTGATCAATGTCAAATTGAAGGGTGCACCAAATGAGGTTTTCCCTACCTATTTAATTTGTTTGTGACTTCTCTTTTGTTTAAAAATAATAATTTGATTTTTGTAACAATTAAATCACTACGGACTTCGCAAAAAGCTGGCTCCGGCTGAGGTCATCGTAGTAGAATGGAAGGGACGACCCTAATCTTATATGTTAAAAAAGATAAAATAATTATCAAAATTTATTAAACGAAAAGATAATTGAAGCCTTAAAACAATGAGCTTTTGTCAATACACTATCATGTCATCACATCAGAAATTTTAGAAATCCAAAACATTAAAAAATGAACAAACTCCCAACTCAAAAATTTTGTTGGTCCATTAATGGTAGCTTTGAATAGAAATTCTGGCTTGGGCTCCTCCTTGAATATATACAAAATCCCAATCTGAACCAGGATTCAATACTTTAAGCCATTGAGGGAGTTCATAAATATTCTTCTGTTGAGTTGGAGAGAGACCCCATACAGATCCTGTTAGGTTTTCAATGTACAATTTCAGATCTGTTATTGGCTTTTGGGACTTGTTCTTGATGACCACTTTGTGCCTGTAATAGGTTTCTTTACCAACGGTCCATGTACTGGTTATTGAGTGTTGGAATTCAACTGGTGTTTCTGCGAAAAAATAATATTGATTATTAGTTTTTTGTATACGCTATTGTATTTCTCGGTAGTCCTTAGTTCTATTTAGTCTAGCGTACAAAACATGTCATGTTATGTTATTTTCGAGAATTTATTGGCAAAAATCTAACCTGATAGGGGTTTTGGTGCCGGCTTGTATTTTGGAGATGGACCTCTAGTTAAACTTTTATATGAGATGCATTCTAAGATACCATAAGAAATATAGAGTTGAATATTTTGTAACTAACCTTGTGGTGGTTTGTAGTAAGGTTTAGGTGATCCTTGATGGTAACCTGCAAAATGAGGCCAACCAAGATCTTATCAGAAAATACTTAAAAAAAAAATGTAAACTGGTTTGGTGTATCCAAGATTTTAAAAAAGCTAAAGGATTAAGAAAATGAAACACAGGAAATGTTTGTCGTGTTGTGTGTACTAAACAACAAAGTGACAATGTCTTTACCTGAATTTCCTGAAACAACCTGCAATTTGCAGAACAGCCCTACAAGAGGAGCAGTACCCGATATCGTTGGCTCAGTTTGCTCATAATTTGATCGATCATCAAAAAATTCGTCTTTATCATTTGGACCACCCACCAAGGCTCCATGTAGAACATTTGGGTTCGCTTCAACTCGTTTGTACCAACTCTCAAATCCTTCCACACATCCAACTACAGAGTGGAGAACTGATTTGGAGGCAATGGAAGAACCTCTGTGGTGTACATGAATGGGGTAGTTTTGTCCATATCCCACTAAGTAGCTTAATGATCTAGGGTTTTTGCCTAGAATGTAATCAGCCTGCAAAAATGGTTCCGTTAGACTTTGTTCCGTAAGGCGTACTATAAAGTAATTGACATTATTAAACACCGCCCATTTAAGGTTTAACTATCTCGTCGCAATACAATTTTCAGTAGTGTTAAGGAAACCGAATGAATGTGTTCACAAGGTACCTAGGTCAAATGTGGACGTTCGACTGGTTTTTCAATATTTTCACAACAAAGACAACTAAACCTTATTCCTAGTATATATATAACAAAATAAATATCATAAATACCTGTGATTTACCAAAATTGAGGAGATCTTGAGGTAGGACTAGAGCCTCAGGACACTTTATTACACCATTTGCCTTAGCAAGATAATCAGAGTAGACTGCCATAAGAAATGCGGCTGATGCTGCATATTGCATATTGTTCCATTCACGTACATATAGTAGACCCCCTAAATAAAATCGTCAATTTAAATAAATCAATAAAAAAACATCATTAAAAACTGAGAAAATTCAGATTAAATAGTAATACACAAACCAGGAGTCATAGCCACATTGTAACCATCATTCTTTTGTAGACAAGCACATGTAAAATAATCTGCCTTTGCCTGATATTGTTTTAGGGTTGAAGTGTATGCTCCTCCAGCTCCATCCAGCAAAACCTACACGGAACACCAATATGGTAACCTTTGCTTAGTTGGTCACGTCTGGTGTGTAGTATTAGACGAGACTAGACACTATCGTGGACAAAACTGAGTTCGATTAAAGAGGAGAACACACGAAAACTTTCTGATTAAAAAGCGTAACAACTTTACAATCAAATGTAAATTTATTAATAACGAGACTTTAGTGTTGTTGTATACCTTTGTGAGGAGAATTTGAACTCCGGCATATTTATTATCCCAAGAAAATTCTCTGACTGCCCATCCAGTTCCACCCAATGAAACTGCATTATCCACTACATATTTCAGATAATACTCTTCATTGGTTGCTCTGTAGAGCCATGCAGCAGCCCATAAAAGTTCATCCTACAAAATAAAATTGTTTGAAAAACTTAAGTAAAAATAAAATAAAATAAATTAATACTGTAAGAAATAATTTATGTTAATTAATCAGGAAAATGATGAACTTACTGAATAACCAGATGATGTGTAGAATTTAGCAGCAGATGGGATGGCATCATCATAAAAGCCCCTGAATCTGTTTGCAAATGAGAAAATCTGGAAAAGCAAAAAAATTAATGTTACAAAATCGTGATCATTCTCTTTGTAAATGTCGAAACAGGCCCGGCCACGTCTCTGAAATGGCCCGGCTGGGTACCCCAGACCGGTCACACTTTTTTAGTTAATTTACCTGTCCGTTTTGACACCACTAATTCTCTAAATATGAACCAAATCAGGAATAAGATATTTAACTTTTGGTGATACTTTTACCTGTTTTGCATGGACTAATAGAAGACCAGAGTAGGAAGAGTTGTAGGGCTTGAATGCAAGGGAGGCTGCTGCTAGGGCAGCTGCAGTTTCTCCGGCCAGGTCCGACCCGGGATGTTCCGGGTCAAGCTTGTAACCCATTCTTGATGTTGTCATGTCTTCAGCCCTCTCCCAACAATAATGATCCGATTCTCCATCCCCTACCTACATGTGTAAATTGTCATCTCTACCATCATAGTAACTTAATTTCTTAAAGAAATTTGTGCAAGAAATAGTTCAACAACGTTTGACCTCTTTCTGTATCTATATAATGGAGAAACTTGTACCTGTCCCCAAAGAACATATGGCTGAGTATGTGCTTTGATGAAGTAATCAGTACCCCATTTGATAGCTTCCAAATTGTGTCCCATTTGGTTGAGACTAACCATTTCTTTCCTAAAATCAGTGGCTGCCCATGATAGCATAGTCACAGTATATGCCATTGGCAGCCCAAACTTTACATGATCTCCTGCATCATAGTACCCTCCCGCCAAATTCACCTGCCCATGCAACAATTCATGCATAAGCATAAGTAAAATCGATTCGACAGTATTAAAGAAGATGAGATATGCTTCCTAAACATGACTTAATGACACGTTTGTTATGGAAGTCTAGATAGAATTAGAGATTATTAAAGAAGAAAAGGATGTTAATTATAAGAAAGCATTAAAGAAGAAAAACAAATGCAATAAAAATCATTGAGAACTTGGGAGATTGAGGCTTACTCCTTGAGAATAACCATCGCCGAGGCCGGAATTGCCACGCCATNCCTGCCCATGCAACAATTCATGCACAAGCATAAATAAAATCGATTCGACAGTATTAAAGAAGATGAGATGTGCTTCCTAAACATGACTTAATGACATGTTTGTTATGGAAGTCTAGATAGTATTAAAGATTATTAAAGAAGAAAAGGACGTTAACTATAAGAAAGCGTTAAAGAAGAAAAACAAACATGCAATAAAAATCATTGAGAACTTGGGAGATTGAGGCTTACTCCTTGAGAATAACCATCGCCGAGGCCGGAATTGCCACGCCATTTTATCCGTTGATTTACGGGCAACTTGCCGGATCTTTGTGCCTCGAAGAATAACAAACTTTTATCGAGGGCATCCCCGTAGTCAAAGGCAGAGACGGTGATTGCCACACAAGCAAGTAGGCCAACTAACAAAGCCAAGTTCAGCATTTTTTGGTTTTTCTCTCTGGGATTTGAGAAATTTGAAAGAAGACTACTTTGTATTATGTCATGAACATCTGATCTCAATATATATATAGATATGGGAGAGAATGGCAATGCCAGAAATTATTCATTTATTAGTTAATTGATTTGGTAAGAATTTAGAGTGGTAGTCTTCACGTTCAATAGAAAAACAAGAAAAAAGGGAAAGCAAAGATTGAGCTCTCCACGTTGTGTTGAAAGTTTTGCATTATTGAGGATTAGAGGTTCATGAAAGTGACATGTGGACCACTTTTAAGGTGGTTAGAATAGACATTCTTAAATATGTTAAACGTCTATGTAATTCAATACCTAAGTAAATATGAGGCTGATACTTTGTCTATGAATGTTCAATTGGTGCAATATTAAAATCGAGGTATTATTTTTGCTTAGCATTTAGTAAATTGTGTGACCCATCTTCAGTTTTTCTGTCTTGTTTGGTCCACCACTAGGATTTCAACTCATACCTACTAAGTTATTGCAAAATCATTCAAATATGATAAAAACTTCCTTTTTGTCTGGCTTTGATATGCGGGATATCCTTAGCTTTTTCAATTACACATTTTTTTAATAAAATAATTATACACGTAAATTAAAAAAATTCCATAGTTTTTAATCCTGCATTTAAAAAAAAATTTTACTATTACAAAATATATTCTCCCAAAAAAAATGGGGTTACAACCTATTAATTAACATAAAAAGACGGACAAATGTTTAGGAAGGGACAATTTGAAATTGGACCCAAATTTTTAACAATGGAACTGGAGATCAACCCAAATTGTCTACTTGAAGGTTGACTTAAATAGAAAGTGGGCCTGGCCCAACATAATTCTCAACAGTCGGTTTTGAAAAGTATAAAAAAGCATTTCTCAAATTTTTACTATATACTATTTCAAAAATAACAAAACAACATTTAAATTTCTAAAATCAGATTTTTGACAGATACATACATATATATAAAACAATAAATAATTAAATCTAATTATNCTTGAAGGTTGACTTAAATAGAAAGTGGGCCTGGCCCAACATAATTCTCAACAGTCGGTTTTGAAAAGTATAAAAAAGCATTTCTCAAATTTTTACTATATACTATTTCAAAAATAAGAAAACAACTTTCAAATTTCTAAAATCAGATATTTGACATATATATATAAAATTAACCCACCCCACCTCCACCAACCTTACTGCTCCGGCGACCGTTCCGACGACTACTCCGATTCCGGCAACTATTCCGGTAATCGTTCCGGCGACTGCTCTGATTCCGACGAATATTCCCACGACTATTTCGATGACCGTTCTGGCGACTATTCATGTGATCGCTCCGACGACTATTCCGGTAACCGATTCCAGCGACTATTTTCACAATTCAAAAATTTTGTAGGTCACAATTAATTCGTTGGTCACAGATTTCAAAATTAGTTGGTCACAGATCAAAATTTATAGGTCACACGGTCACAGATTTCCAAATTAATTGGTCACAGATTTTTTACGGTCACGGATTATATAATCTTTA
>CAIGRK010145579.1:0-23167 GCA_903798315.1 Fraxinus greggii
CCCTGTTCACCGCTTCACCTCCCTGCAGGCCGCCGCCGTTCTGTTCTGCTTTCTCATTCTCTCTATTGCCCTCCTCCTCTCCGATGTCACCTCCCTTCTCCCTCTTCCGCCAGATCTCTTCTTTGCCATTGCATCCGCTATCTTCTTCCTCCAGTATTCTGTCTCCTCCGCCTCAGCCGCAGTCCAGACCTCCGATCTCCAGGCCAAGTGCGATTCGGTGGCCGCCTGCATATATGCCCTTTCCTCCGCTCTGTGTCTTGTTCTTGCCTTCCAACCCAGGCTGTTCGTGGTTGATGCCGCCCTGGGGGCATCCCTTTTCCTGCAGGGACTGTGGACCCTACAGGCTGGCCTTTCCCTCTACGTTGACGCCTTCATTCCTGAGGGCTGTCACAAACTTCTCGACGTCGTCAGCGGAGTAGAGGGCTCAACCAAGTGCGATTTGGAAGATTCCAAGCTCAGGGCCGTGGCGATTCTGGATCTGGTGTTCGTGCTCCACGTGCTTCTTGTGCTCCTCATCTTCATGGTGGTGTATGCTGCAGTTGCCAGGACCGTTGGCATCCACAACAGACTCCGCTCTTACGAAGCCTTGCCCACTGCCTCTGCTGATTCCAGTCACATTCAAATGAAGGCCATGACCGGCACTCAGTCATAAACTCCTTACACCACTCGTTCTCCTTGTCAAGATAATTAGGTACCTTTGATCGCTTTCACATTTTTCTATACCCTCGGCCAATTGCTCGCTCTTTCTTTTCACTGTTAACTGGAACCTTGTAATCTCATGTGAACTTCAAGGGAGTATTGTGTGTGAAAAGAAACCGAGCATTTATTATGACATCTAATAGTTGTGGTTCTATATATTTGATAGTAAAACTCTTTGGAAGGAGACACTTTACTATTATATCACTGCTTATATTCATGTTTGCATATCAGGTTTGCAGTAGTCCGTTAGTTGCTAGTTGATGATGCACTGCTTCTATTATTAGCTACCCCCATCTTTTTTCGTACTTCTGTTTCTGGTTTCTATTTTTGATATTTCTCTTAACACCATCAGAGTGATGTGACCTTACTCCCGCCGCTTTAAGAACAAAGTTTGCTAAATCTTCTCTATGCTGTAATCGTTGGTGACTTACAGTCTACAGACTGACGAGTGAATATGGATGTTCGTGAATTCCATTGATCTTGGGATGTGAAGTCATTCCTGTAGTTTGTACTTATATTGTTCTTTACTTGTGCCTTACCTAAAGAATATATTAACTGCTGTAATATGATTGTTTTCTAGCATAACTATGTCCAGCATATGAAATTCTTTTGCTTCAAACTACATAAAGACATGATTATGGAATTGGAACATAAATACCAACAATGTAGGTCATTATTTTGTAACTAATATTATTTCAAAGTTTTAACAACTAAGGGAATTCGGGAGTAGATGGCAAGATGGGATACTGGTATGTTGTAAGCATGTATTGATTAGAGTTTACACTACAATTTTCACTTTTTGTAAGTACATTTTCTTTTGGTATTATGGTGTTGTTTGGGAGGAATTAAAATTGAAAATATAGCCGTTATTGAATCTCACTCATCTAATAAAACAATAACGGCTAGTTTTTCAATTTTAATCCGATTTTAATATCTACCGAACACGCCCTATATAAGAGTATTTGCGCAGTATCACTTCATTCCAATATTTTTCCCATCTCTTTTGTCCCTTTCCTCCCCACTTTCCCATTTTTTGTTTTTCTCCCCTTTCCCATGAGGGAATTGGTATACTTGGACTATCTTTTCGTTGCTTGGTGTCGTGTTCTTGTGCTTCAGTTACAACAGTTGGTGCCTTGCTATTCAAATTTAGAAAGAGAAAACAACACTTGTTAAAGGCTGAAATATATATTTAATCAGATTGTTGAAATAAAATAATGATAATATTGGTTGGCACCCTATAGTAGGAAATCCCTCAAACAAAGTGTTGGGTCCGATTGGGACAAAGTACTCCATGAGTAATTGACCAAACATTTATGAATATTTAGAAAATTCTGCAATTTATCATTGTATTTCTAGATTATAAGACCTGTGAAAAGGATCTTTCCCTGCGAAAAGTAGGGTAAGATGAAGAATAAAGAAAACTGACTTATTCACTTCCGCTTGCTGAAAATACATTTCTTTCTCTACCTTGTTTCTTACAAGGAAGAGGAGGGATTAGGATGGAGAGTGAATGAGTTGAAGAGACGACTAATTGATATATGTGCACGTTGAGTGACACAAACACCCTCTAATTATTATTAATTTGGCCTTGATTCTTTAGTTTATCCATCCCTACTAGTTTGAAAGATAAAGAAATAATGGGCTTTTTCTCCATTTCTCTTTGCTTCAGTCTTTTATTTCTATTAATCGAGGAAATCCTTTTACTCCCTTTTCTACTTTCCCTCAGTTTTCTTTCTAACCACTGGCTAAGGATATGATTATAAGCTTTCTATTCGTACGAGTGTTTGTGTAATTTGATGTTTATTGATTCTTTGTTAGTGAAGTCCCTCACAGTGATTTGGTAGTACAACCCTCTTTTGGACTACTATTTGTTGAGCACCTTGTTCAACTAGCATTCTTCGGAAACTATGGACAGAATTTCAGACCTTTAACATATCCGTGTTTAGCCAACATGCAGATCAAATTGATTTCGGGGATGAATTTAAGATTACTTGGTTAAGATGAAATTCACAAGTTCTGAGCGTGTTGTGGTGGAGGGGATGCACAAAAAATGTGGTTTGCAATAGAGAAAGCTCAAGGTTTTCCTGTGAAGAATTAATTAATTTCTGTAGGTTCTTGTTTAATGACTCTCACTCAGCCTAAAAAATAATGAAAACTCAACATGTTTCATTGTCTCTCTGTTTTCCCCCTTTTAGGTAGTTTAGGTAACAATTTAGCCATTGCCTCTAAGGCTTAGCCTTGGACCCTTACATGGCAAATTTATAAATGGTTTATAAATAGTAATAGTAGTAGTAGTGAGTGTTACAAAATGTGTAGATAATAATTAATAGTTATGAATGTGTCGTCGATGTTAATGCTTGATTTTGACTTGATTTTGACTGAATTTATAAACTATTTATAAATTACTCTCCAAATGGAGTCTAAAACAAGTTGTCATTATTTTTGCCCATGCGGGTTCTGCCTTTTGCGTTGCCATAAGTTGGCACGAAGTTTCCAGTAAGTTATCAATTCTAAATCGTGTGAAATTTGATGAGTCTAGAATTGACTCCAAAACATATCATCAAAAACCGAAGTTCAAGTTATGCTAATTTGAATCTCATGTACCCTTCTACTCGCATATGAACCCAAGATCCCCAGGAGGGTGTGCATCCCACCTTTACACAAGGGAAGATGGTTGATCGATTTCGATTTGGCGGGGAAGTTGTTAATGTGGTCTCAGCTGTTGCATGAATCATATTCTTATAGCTGTGCAAGAGTGTAAGCTTCATCTATACAAGTTTTTCTTTGGATATGGTGTTATATTTCTTCTTTGCCATGCCGCAAGTCTTTTCCAAAGACTGAATTTGAATTTGTTGATATCAAGTTTAGTCTCCTCCAAATGCTCAAATGACATTGTAATCTTTACCAAATGGCCTTCTTCCACAAATGTTTTGCCACACGTATCATTGAGTGTGTTTTTTTGCCTTCATTGTGTAAGTAGAGAAATTGAACGTGGAAAGAGTAAAACATGAACGTTAGCTCTATTTTTTGGGTCGGACACTTTCATCCCATTCTTTCTTTGCAACGGATTTTGGAAGGTTGCACGTTATTATAAAATTGTGAATAATCAAAGATTAAAGTTTCTTGTTTAACAATGTTGCCATCCAACATGACACCGCCATGCAAATCGACATGGTGTGGCCCTTTGAACTTGGTATGACAAAATATTATTGCACATGCATTAGATGTGCCTGGTAAAACGACAGTCTTATTTCGCCAAATAAACAACAAATTATGTAATTTTCTGATTTTGCTTAAAAATTTCTAGTTTTTATGAAACAAGAAGTGGAATATGAAGTCATTCTTCTAGAAAAGTAAATTCTCGCCTGTTTGGGCAGGATTATAATGTGATTTTAATTTAAGTTAAAATCAAACAATCAATATAAACATCTTTCGTGGTTCCACGTCTTTTTAACCGCACATTTCAAAAATTCTATCACAATTCATTAAAAATCTAATTTTAATCCAAACACCTTAAAGTGATGCATTTTTATTTATTTATTTTTTTTGGTCTTGTTTATGCCAATTTATCTTGTATCGAAAAACATAAGATGGTTACATGCATAGCAAATGCCAAAAGTTTTACTTTTTGTCTTGTCGTTCAAAGTAAGAAAAAAAGAAAAGAAATTGCCCGTTCTAAAGAGTCTGCGCAAAATTTATTCCTAAAAATTAACAAAGAAAAGGAAAGAAGAAAGAGGATATCAGCGTTCAACTATCAAGACTCGGCGGCGTCATCCGATTTTTCATACTTCTATACGAGTTCCAACATAACTGCAAATAATTCTTCTTCTTGATTTTGGGGATAATTACATCTGAGTATCACCATTCACTATTATATTATTAGAAGCTTGATTATTTGATTCCTCAATATTTCTGGCCACTAGATTGTATATCCAACAGAGGGCTCTTTGATTTTCTCAACGCCGGCCTTTCACGGTATGGTTTTGTCACACACCCGTTTTTGGTTTATTTATGTAATTGTTATTATGCTTATCAATTTTTTTCCTCTGATTTCCGATTTAGGGAGTTTTATTTTGAAAATTCCATTTTGTTGATTCCTTTCAACATATAAAGACTTTAGGCGTTGTTTTATCCTGATGATATGCTATTGCTGGATTGCAATATGGATTTCATGCAACCACAATTGGATCGAGAGAAATTCCTTTTGCTTTAAAACCCAGATGCTGGAGCTTCTCAATTTCTTCTCTTTTCGTCATTATTATCGATTTATCATGTTGTTTTTGTCTTATCCGTTTCAATCTAATTTAGAACTGACTCATGACTATTTCATTCTTGCCCAACTATATGACCTCTCAATAACGAGCGCCATTATCATGGTCCCTTGAGATCGGCAGCCAACGGTTTTGGTTATTGTCTATACAGAACATGTCAGTTGATTATGTAAATGGTTTTGTTTTCGTAATTTATTTGTGTTGTAATTCTTGAATGTAGGAAACATACCTTGCCTCTCCCCTATCATGTTTCTTTGCTTTTATAGATTTTCATTAGTATTAAATTGATCTGTGGTCTTCGTCTTGCCATCGATCTACTTCCCTAATCCTCCTACGGCTACAATTTTTGATAAACTAGTTCCAGGCTTGAAGCTGATAAATGATACTGGATGTCATGTTTATCAGAAGTGGACACCAGAGCATCAATTATGGATGCAGTTGAATAGAACCATCAATTTCCAATATAATTTGTCTTCAACACATCATTTATCTATGGGCGAGTGGATAGTTGGGGCCTTCATCAACTTCTTCGGCAGCATTGCCATCAATTTTGGAACAAACCTTCTTAAATTGGGTCATGACGAGGTACGTTAGGCTTTCCAGTTTTATCTCAAGTTTATTGCAGACAAGTGTCTTAAATTCTTCTACTTTTTCCGAAATAGCTTTACAGTGAAAACTTCTTGTTGCTTTTGTGCATTTAACCCTTTTTTTTTTTTGCCATTATGCTATAGCGTAGTCTACCTATCTATATTGTATTGAGTAAATTATTAGCTGGTTATCGAGCTCAGCTCATTTAATATTCATTTATAAATATCGTCTTACTCCGCTTAAAACCATCTGATTTGGGGTTGGAATACTGGAATCCTCATGAGCTTATAAATGAGATTTAAAACTGTACTACTAATTGCTGTGCATCATTATTATGTTGGTTGTCCCTTCCTCCCTACTTTCTACTTGTACACACAAAGAAAAGATTGAAAGCAAGAATAATGGTCACCTCCTTTTGCGTATTGTAAATATTCATGATTCTCTTTATTGCCAGCCTTTATGAGTGAATAATTTGCAGAGAGAGAGACATTCAATGCTTAGCAGTGATGGGACGAATGGGGAGACTATTATGAAGCCCATAATTTACTTCCAGGCTTGGAGAATTGGTAACTTCAGTTGCATATTGCTTCTTTTCGTTCAATAGTTTCAATAAAATCTTTAATCATGCACAAAATTGCAATGCTTTTCAATGCAGGCATTTTTTTTTTCATTATCGGAAATTGTCTGAATTTCATTTCCTTTGGATATGCTGCTCAGGTCAGTATGATGTAGACAAAGTGCTTTCTGGCATCAATAATTTTGGCAGATATTTATTCATCTATATATTCATCCCTTTCCCTTTTCTTTCTTTTAATCTTCTTTTCACTTTGGTATCTCAATTGCTTTGTGCAGTCCATTCTGGCAGCTCTGGGATCTATTCAATTTGTGTCAAACATTGCCTTTGCCTTCTTCGTGTTAAATAAAACTGTGACTGTTAAGTATGTTCATCAGTTCATGTCTAAACTCTTAAATTTTGTCATTTCTCCAGAATGATCAAATAACATGTTTTTTTTTTATTTTTCTGTTAGTTATGTTTTTCTGACTTTCTAGACTAGTCTTATCATGGGCTCTCGGTTCTTTTACAGGGTACTCGTGGCCACAGCCTTTATTGTTCTTGGAAACATCTTCCTTGTTGCTTTCGGAAACCATCAATCACCTGGTATGTCACAAGGTTTTGTGGTTTAACTTTGGCAGAGAACCGATTTTGCCATGCATATACTTCTAAATGTTTTTTTCAAAATAACAATGTACAAAAGATAATTGACTTTTGATGGTTGAAATTTGGGACTACATTACAAAATGTTAAGCGATCATACCTGGTTGTCTAGGTAACCAAGTTATTGAGAGGAAGTGTGTTTGTGATGATGGAGTTTTAAAAAATTGTTATATGATATTAAAGATTGCAAATTTTTCCTTTTCATAAAATCCACCGTAAAATATGCATACTTCTTGCACTTGAACCACTTTCAAATATTTGCTATAGCCCATGATAGAAAGGATTACGCTACACTGCATGGTGTATTTTATGATGTCGTTCTAACTTGGGTGCCTCGTGTCATTAATTGAGGTACCATATGATCAGTGAAATCATTATGCCTTCAAAATCTCATAATAAACGAATAATGTTATTTATCATTTGATGATGAAATATCGATGATGTAGCAATCTATGTGGAATAACGGGATTGAGAAGTTAATTTTTTATGAGAGAGAAGGAGAGGAGAGAGAGAGAGATGTGAGGGATAATAGATTGCCACATTACGATGTTTCATTATCATGATAATAAATAGCATTACTCTGATGAACTTGTTGACTACCTAGAGAAAATTATACACCCTATTGATCAGGAATGTTTTGCAATTGAGAATATGCTTACCAAATGCATTGTAGGGTCGCACTCTTTATTTGCCAAGATTAATGCCGTTTGCTACGTAATCTTGAGTATGGGGAAAATGAATAGAAATCATTCTAGGGATAAAACATGTTTGGCAAAATGATCGCCTGACAGGCTTCACAATGTTTGTATCAACATTGTTGGAAATGTTCATGTCAAGTTCTAGGAACAATAATGGAGCAAGCTTTCTGTACTCTGAAAATTGCTTGATTGATATTGATTGTGACAGCAATTTTCTAGTGCGGAGCTTGTTAGCCTTGGTATATTTGATTTTCCTTTTCTCTTAATGTTACTAAATATAGTAATTAGAACACTAGGTCCACCATCTTGCATGCCAAGAAGAACTTTATCAATTGTTCTACATTGAGATCGATAAATTTTCAAAATATTGTAACATTCTCTTCTCAACTTGTTGAGAATATTGGATTTAGAGATAATTAATACAAGCTATACTTTAACTAAAATCTGAATCATACAATAGATTCATTGGGAAAAAGCGTCGCTTGTAACTGAATCATCCATCATAACAGTAGTTTAATACTTTAATTCTAGAGGGGAAGCTTACTTCTTGAACTTGAAATAGCCTTTGAATTTACTCGAAGAAAAAAAAATTGTTAACTAATTAAATATTTTTAATAGAAATAGCACAGATGCCCTTTGCTATTTAATCTATGCCGCCCAACTGTTCCAAGTTCAACATAGAACACTTGCTTGCCCTTTTGGAATATTTTAAATCAGATCACTCATTTTATCAAATTGTTTAATAGGACAAAAAAGAGGTACTAAAGCTTTGTTGAGTTACTTGCTAATCCTAGTATATTTTTTAAAGAACAAAGACTTTGAACTGAAAACCAAGTGCATATTGGCTACTACATAACAACGAATGTCCAACCATGGAAATTTGTACAGGGAAGTGCCCCATGCATCATCCAATGCTTCTTCCATAGAAGTATCATGTCAGTCCATGGGCTCATGCCTCCAACTTTGGGTTACCTTTAATGTATACTGTACAAGTTTTAAATTAAAATTGTACGATTTTTGGGCAATTGATAAGTTGGTATATCCTTTCCTTCTTCACAGTTTACACCCCAGAGCAATTGGCAGAGAAGTATGGAAACGCTACATTCCTGATTTATTGTTTAATTTTGGTTTTGATTGTTGGCTTGCATCACTCAGTATATAGGTGAGGTGTAATTTTGGTAATGTTCCAAAGAATGGAAGTTGAGTGAATCATTTTAATCTCTCCATAATTTTTTTCTTGGCCCAATAACCAATGTTTTATGTTTCTCCTCATTGCAATCATATCTTTAAATGCAGGAGAGGAGAATTTCTGTTCACCAACCCTGGAAATGACATTCAGCCTTACTGGCACATGCTTCTTCCGCTTTCTTATGCCATTGTTTCAGGTGCTGTGGGATCATGTTCAGTATTGTTTGCAAAGTCTCTGTAAGTAGTCCATATAGTTTTGTCGTCTCTTTTTTGTAAATATGTGTGGAGCACATTAGTTAATGACGCTTCTCCATTCTCACTCTTGCAGCTCAAACTTGCTAAGATTGTCCATTTCAACTGGCTATCAGTTGCATAGCTGGTTCACTTACTCCATGCTTATATCATTTCTTAGTACAGCTGGATTTTGGGTAATCATGATGACTTATATCTAATTCTTCGCCGTCTAGTGGTGGGAGAAGTACAAATTTTAAAAGAGATATTGAATCATGTTAAATGCTGATATTGTTTGGTAACATGTCTGCAGATGGCAAGGTTGAATGAAGGACTGTCTCTTTTTGATGTGATGCTCATTGTTCCTATGTTTCAGATTGCTTGGACATTTTTCTCCATTTGTACAGGATTTGTATATTTCAAGGAATATCAGGTGCTCCCTCCTGTCACTCCCTTTCTCAAATTACACACCTGGTTTTTTCAATTTCTAGTCTCTGTGCCACTGAATTTTACCTGCTTTGCTGACCTATTGTTGCTGGTTGGCAATAGATGTAGGGTGTCTATTTCTTATTCCTTCTAAGAGTAACAATTTGTTTTTGTTGATTGCTAGACCTATAAGTTCAGTGTAACTTAAGCTTTAGTTCTCAACTTAATATGGTGAGCTTAGTTCTTCAAATACTGTTCAACTTAGTCCTCCAGAGGTCAAAGGTATATCCTCAACTTTATGCCCTACTGGATGGACGGGATAATTTTGATTCTTTTATCTTGTTCAGAAAATCTAGAGATTCATGCTTTGACAAGAAAGTGTAGCGTGGTTTCTTAAAGAACCAATACTGATACAGTTGTTACTCGAGAGTGTCATTTTTGTGGGTTGCTCTGAGTTGCACACCCTTGGCATCCCTAATTCTTCATTGATGTCTAACTGCAAAAGTTACTTCAGTTTCCACACACGGTGTTACCTGCGATTTTTTGGTTTTTTCGCCTCGAGTTGATAGTAATATGCTGAACTATTGAATGCTTTTCGAGCAGGTGTTTGACACATTGCGAACTACAATGTTCATACTAGGAATGATTTCAGTATTTATAGGCATTTCTTTGTTGGCACCAGATGAATCAAAAGGTATGTTTGTAAAGAGTTCATTTTTGCATTCTTCTCGTGCGTAGGGAAAATATGGGAAATAATTTGAAAATCCTTTTAGGATGGGAAATCAAGGATACAGCAAGGGTTTCTATTCCTTCAAGTCTTCAGAATGACATGGACAGGTATGATACAGTGAACATAATATTGGTTTGGGTGAAAAATGATTTTCACTAACAAAAATCTAATTTGTAAAATTTGACTATATAATCACATCTTTAATCTTATTTTATGTCATTTAACAGATAATGTGTTTTGTAATAATAGCTTCCCCTAGTTCAAAAATAAAAAATAACAGCTTCCCCTTCCCCTTCCCCTTCCCCTTAAATATGTATCTTTAAATCCTGGGAAATTTTCCTATGTGATTGTCCCTCATTTGGACTTGGTGTGCAATAATACAGGCTTGTAACGCCTGCTGACGACTCACAAATTAAAGATATGAGATCACTTGCACAAGTGATTCGGATTAAGGCTGCAAACTTGATGGTCAAGGCAAAGGTTCTGTTTTGCTGACTTGTTGGTTTTATCGACCGAATGATAACTTGGAAATATAAAATTGGGAAATTTTGGTTTCTGTGCAGATTGCTTGTTCATTGTCACTAGGTTTGGGAGAAGAATCAATGCATGCATCTTCTGTTTTTGTGATGCCTATGGTTTCATCAAAAATATCGGGCTTTAGAGGAAGTAATCTCGATCGGACGAAGTTATTCTCCCTAAGAGGCCCAAGTTGGAGTAGGGTTGCAGTAGAAGAGGATGATGATGAAATCTGAAAAGTAGTTGGATACGGCTTGAAGCTTCTAAGCTCCCTTAGGGTATCAATTAAAATTGGTATTAGCAGGATGTACAACATTTTCCCACGGACGTCTTCTGAAAAATCCGTTCTCTACTACTTATTCTATATATATTCCCATTTTTTACTTTAACATTCATCAGTGTATCTTGTTATTCTACAATTTGTGTAGTTTACTGGAATAGAAAACAGTGTATTTAGCCTCGTTCTGTTGTATATGATATAAATTGATAGTTTACTTGACGTGACTAAAATGTTTGCGTAGAAAGCCCAATTAAAGATTGCAACATTTACGTGGTGCGCAATGCCGATGCTTTTTCAGAATTTGTTAGGCATGAAAATTTATTTTTTTTTTTCGAATTTGTTTATTATCTAAATAGAATATGTTGGCTTGATCTCTTGACTGGTGACGTGATCAACAGATTTCATGTGAAGTTTACGCATGTAACTCCTCCATGTTTAGACAAATTGTTGAAAGCACATGGCCTTTTTTGGCGATGGGAGAGGCAGTTGTGAGCATTTCAATGGTCAAGACAGTCAACTTGTAGATATATAATTTGATATGGAATGGACGGATGACATGAGTACGGGCATTAGGGTTGTATAGAGAGAATAACGAAAGCAATAATATTATGAGTGTAAATTGCATTACCTTTAAATAACATTATAGTAAAAAGGACGAAGGTGTTATCGTTGATGAAAGGATATGTGGTCTCATCTTAACGATCAATATTCCTCATCATAGGTGTCACTTCACAGGTCAGTGTTTGGTGGGTCAAAATCGCCCTCGAGGTCAGCTGTTTGTGTTTTCAGGTTTCTAAGTTTAGAATTTTTCAGTTGTTCGAATTTTGTTTTGAATGTTTAACTTTAAAATGACCAAGAAAGTTGTTAATTCATCTATAATGTTGAATAATGGTGTTAATCCTCAATGGAAGCTATCTATTGTTCCCTTAAATGGTATAAATTAAATATCATGATCAAGAATCGTGTTTAGGAATGGCAAAAAAACAAGTTCAACCCGATATCCGTTGGCCCTGCCCCACTTGGGGCGGGAATTACCCGCCTAACCGGGTAAACGGGACTGGGATGGGGCGAGTGTCATTACCCTGAAGTAAGTACAGGCGGGTATGGGAAACATAGTCCCCGTCCCACTACCCGCCCAGTTTAAAGTTAATTTCAAATTTAAGTTTTTTATCAAATAAAATAATAAATTTATCATCATTTTTAAAGAGAACATAAGTTTTTTAAACAAATTAGTAAAAATGTAATAATATTTACTAACTAAAGATATAAAAAAATATAAAAGCAAATAAATAAAAAAATAAATGGGGCAGGAGACCGTTCCCACCCCGTCTCGCTTTAACAGGGCATGGGGATGGGGCAACGTAATAAAAATACTGGACGGGATGGGGTGGGAATGGCCGACCCATCCCTTACCCGCCCCCGTTGCCATCCCTAGTCTTGTCGTCGTCATTTGATGGAAAGAAAACATTAGGCTTCATCAGTGGCACTTCGATATGTCTAAATTCTGCAGATCCAAAATATGAAGGGTGGATTTCTAATGATCAACTCGTTCGAGCTTGGCTTCTAAATTTAGTTGAAGCACGTATTGATGAAATCATCGCCTTTTCAGACTTCACGGAAGAATTGTAGACTTCTGTCAAAGAACTTTATAAAAATCAAAATAATGCTGCTAGAATTTTTGAATTGAATAGGGAAATTGCTGCTGATGAGCAATAAGATAAGACGTTCATCAAACCTCTTTGTCGTCTTAAGAAAATGTGGGACAATTTGAGGTTATACCATCCACATACAACTGATGCAAAAATCTTCTTAAAATGGCTGAAAAATATGAGATATTTTCTTTGCTAAGTAGGTTGAAGCAGAAGTGTGAGAATCCTAGAAATCATATCCTTACGAGTTCTACCCTTCCAAATTTTTCGAGAGTGTGTGCAACTGTGCACATAGAAGAAACTCGAAAAAAGATTGAATTCTGAATCAAAGCATATATCTAAGTGGACTGCTCCTACTGTAAAAAGAGATGAAAAGAGGAAAAAATTTAAGAACAATGAAAGGACTCAACCTCGGAAAGGAAGACGTGAAGTTCCAAAATATGGTTAACGTCATAAGTTAGTACACACTAAGGATCGTTATTGGGAGCTTCTTCATCATTTTAAGCCATCTATTATGAAAGAAGGAAATAAGGAAGTTGATGCAATTGCTAATACTACCATCTCAATGAATCAATTGGTCCAAAATCTTTGAAAAGTCAGTTATCCTAGTCCAAAAGAATCAACTCCTCCTTCCATCACTCATGTCTTCCGTGTCGATTTTTATATCCCGTAAGTATACAGGTCGTAACAAGTAATAAAGTGAACTTATAAGTCCGGATATTGTTCTCAGGAAAACTATTATCTAACAATTAGTTAAATTATTCCTGCTTCAATTTCGATTGAAAACAAATAAAAAGTGCTTATTTTCTTTTTTGATTTTCTATTTTCAATATACTAAAATAAAAGTGACTTTTTTATATGTTGGTTTAAGTGTTAGGATTCATGATTTTACCATAGTTATCCCATCTCAATTGCCAAGTTTTATACAATTGATAACCCGGTCAAATTCTTCTAATGTATTCAATTTACCAATCTCGAGTTCTCATTGAGTCATTTAAGTATTCAAGTCCATATCTCTATGTAAATCAATCTTAATTAAGTACAATTATTGTTTTTAAGAATTCATATAACGACCACAATAGCATAAATATCTCTACATTTTATACTAAATTACAAATTTTTAATATGTAGTCTAAACAAATAATCTGCATCTCTACGTAATTATTGATAACGAAATCAATGAATTAGTGGCCGATTAATCCAAGCATTAAGATTGGAAGTAAAAACAATTCACAAAATTAATTGAAGATTTAAAATAATTTAATTAAAATTAAGGTTCAAAATTAGGTTACAATCATTCGTCCTAACTAAATACTTAATTATACATCACGGGAGAATAAAAATACAAGAAAGAATTAAAGTACATCACCGGGTTTTAAGGAAAAATGAGAAAAAATGAAGATCTTGCACCAAAATTCTGCAGCCTTCTTGTGAAATCTTGAAACCCTAGCTTCTCTATTCATCTCTTGATTTTTCCCTCTATCTGGGCTTGAATAATACGTGTATAATGAATCCCCTAAACCTTGGCTTGAATATATGTTTATAATGAAATCCTGCATGTCTCTTTTTTTGTTGGAATAAGGTATATATTTATAGAACAAGATTTATGTAAAATCCTTATTCAACTTGATTTCCATCAAAGAGTTCAAATTGATTTCTATCAAAGAGTAACAAAATAAAAGGAAACAAATTCTTTTTTCAGTTGAACTCATTTTCTCGTGTGACTTTAGCCCTTCATCTTCTAATATTAAAATTAAGTCTTCTTCATTCCAAAATCATAATAGTTGACCCAAGATAAGTTTTGAAGTTTGCAATTTAGTCCTCAAACTTTACAAACGTCGAATTTAACACCCCAAAACTTATGAATTTTTACCCAATGCTCCATTAATATTTTCAATTGATCTCTTGCAATTCGATTAATCTTCAATTGCTCCAAATAAACTCCTATTAAGTTACAAATAGTCAATTTTCACATAAATTATATCCAAGTTGGACTTTTTCTACAATTAACATAATTTACACAAATTAAGTAGATAAACACTCAATTTATATACAAATAAATAAGAATATAAGCTAAGATAAGCACATAAATGCACTTACCATCTTAAGTAACCTCAAAGCCCTTTTCTCTTCATGTACATTTAAACATTCAAATACTTGGATTATTGATTCGGGTACCACTGATCAAATGGAAAATGATGTAGCATATTTGAATGATTTCTCAAAAAATTATCCAAATATGTTTCAATTACTATTGGTACCTTGGTTCCAATCCGTGAATCTGGAAAAAATAATGTCTTTCCTAGTCTTCCTTGTTTAGATGCACTTGTGATCCCTTCATTTCCAACTCAACTTCTTTCTGTCGAAAAATGACTTAACTCACTGAATTGCAATTTTTTTTCTCCTACTAATGTTGTGTTTCAGAATCGAACTTCGAGGAAGGAGGTTGGTGAAGATGTCTACTCATATGGCTTTATTTATTGAAACAATTCGATGCAACCCCTCTTAATAGTGCTATGTTTTATAAAAAAAAAAACACCATGTTGCGCATCAAAGATATTTGACATCCTTCTAACCGTGTTTTATCTTTCTTTCTTTTTTTTTTTTGGTTTCCATCTATGTCATTCGAGACTAATATTTGTAACACTAGTTAGTTTTCCAAGCAAGTCGTCTATCATTTAATAATTCTTCATCCATGCCATTAAACTTTTTGAGTCAATCCATTCTAATTTATGAGCGCAATGAAGACATTATTCATCAAACTGGTTATATTGTTACGTCCAAACAAAATGGAGTAGCTAAAAAAAAAAAAGACATACTTTTGAGACTACAAGATCTCTCATGCTTCAAATGAATGTGCCAAAGAAATTTTGGCCACACGGAGTTCTAACAACGGTGTACTTAGTAAATAGGCTTCCAATTCATTTAATCGATTTTACAATCATATGAAAGAAAATAGTGTACATTCCAAAACCCAAGCTTTAATTTATAAGGATATTTCAGGAAAAAGAATGGGAAGCAAAAATCTTACTCCCTCCGCCCCATTTATATAAACTGACTTTCCTTATTTTCTTATCACAATTATATAGCCATATTTCTTTATTGAAAATATTTTATTTTATTTATTTACTAATACATTCTTATTTAATTTGCCTAGTCATATAATTAATTTTCCCCCACTTAATCTTGAAATTGTACAAATATAAAGATACCACCTTTTCGAAAGTTGAATTATTCAATTTCTTTATTACTTTTTGAAAGATGAATTATTCAATTTCTTTTTGGAAAACAAAACCAGCCCATATAAATGAAATGGGGGGAATATAATATAACTTCAAATCTAGTTTACGAGCATCCCAGAGTTTCAATCTGTTTCACAATCAATACAATACCACCATATGCCTAACAACTTCTCCACTGTCTTTTATTATTTATTATTGTTAAGACAATGAATACAGAACCATCGACTTTAAACTACAGAACCAGTCTAGGACAAGGAAAAACACATCGGAACCACCCTCCATCCACCACTGCCCAAATAGGATCCACTATTTCCATTTTTGTCGTTGACATATTCAAGATATTGCTCAAAATCCAAAAAAAAATCAGTTATAAAACATTTGTAATTAGTAGCATTTCCAGAAATTCAACAAATTTCTCGACATCAATTTGTTAGCGGAAAAAAAAACATAAAGATTCCTCTACAGGAACAAGTGCGTCTTTCTTTCTTTTCTATCTCATCCAGAGATGGAAAAACAGTTGCACAATGTACCATTCGTAATGATGTCAAAATCGTCATGGCAGCTTTTCTTGTCGTACCAGCGTGAAAAATATGGTTGAGAATGCTAAAAGAACTGAATAAAAGATCATCAACAAAGATACAAGAAAGATTATATTTACACACACTTACCCAGAAAGAAACTGGTAAGATAATAGAAGCAGACCCAATAAACCAAACTAACGCAGAACAGAAGCCAAGGAAATAACATTCCATCAACCGAAGCCACGGAAATAATCTCTAACCTGCATCCACCAAAGTTTGATCTGGAATCAGAATATAAAGCTAGAGATGCCCAAACATCAAGCCCCTTTTTCCAATATATAATTGTGTCATTTCTTAATTATGAAAAGGTTTACTTTCAAATGCAAGGAAAAATTGCAAGCAACACGATCTTCTCCAATTAAGCATAAATCCAGGTGTCATGAAGCTTGTGTCATCGCCACTCAACACCCAGAGCATTAATGTTTTTCATGGCTTGAGACTGTGAGCGGAGACCAAGAGGAAGATCCTTAATATAATGGTCGCCAATTAATTGCAGACTGGTTCTTGCCAGATCAATGTCATTTCCACCCAAAACTCCCCCTTAACCCCTATGTATTCTACCCTAACACGAGAAGTAAAAAATACTAATAAGAATGAAACCATCAAGCCCAACAATTGTAACGAAAATAAATTATCAGAGAAATCAAGCACCCATCATGATTTTTTTCTTTCATCTGTGGAGAGGAAAGAGGAGCGGTTTCTTCAAACAATCATAGTCAAAGGAATTTACAATCCAGGTAGTAACATATATAAGGTATAAGAGGAACATCTATAAGTACTGTACTTGCCTCTTACTCTTCCAGAATTCATGACTTCGTGTTTCATAAGGAAATAGGTGTTAATGGAGGAGAAGCCACTTTTTCAGTCTTGATCTCAATTTGGGAAGATTCCAATAGCTTGCCCGCATGTAAAGCTAATGCTCTCTGACCAATAGAGGGTATGGATAAACTTCGTGGAACAGTTAGTTGAGGAAGTGGAAGAGAAGATCCTTCTTTTGATGGCCGCAAAGTATTCCTGTTTGTAGGAGATGCTTCTCGATTTCTGTTGACCAGGGGAGCAGAGTGCCCAAGAGCACCAGAAGAAAATGCAGGCTTGGAGCCTAACGAATCAGGGGGCCTAGGGAGCTCATGAAGCTCACTTATTTTGGGAGAAGATACAAGGGAAGCACCATGGAATACATTTATTGATAATGACTGGGAAACATGTACATGAGAAAGTAACCCAGAAACAGATTGAGGTAGTTCAGTAGAGCCAATGGGTCCACTGGTAGATAATATGGGCTTGTTTGATGATGATTTACTTGCCAATGGACCGGAGAATGCGTGTCTTTCAATTTTCCGAGTATTAGATCCACTTTGTATGTCAGGTTTTGGGGCCGCAACACCCTCAGTCAGAGGATGGGGCAGTGGTAGAGAGTGCTTGTTGTTGGTTTTCTCTTCGACTGCTATTTCGGATTTTGGGAATTTACGCGCATACAAATTATCATCAGTGAATTTTCTGTGCTTCTCTGCATCCAGTGGTGATGAATTCCATGTACTTTTGTTGCTTCCACTAGAGCTTGCGGTTCTTGACAGGAGGGTAAAACTGTTTGTCATTGAACTCATTGCATCAGCCGGAGTGGGTAGCACATGTGTATTAAGTTTCGGCACAGTTATCTGCATTTCTCTGATTCTTTCAGCAGGATCAAATTTCTCCGCAAATATTGGCGCAGAATGACTGCCTCCTCGAGGTTGCTGACTGGAAATTTGCTCCCCTTGGAGTTTACCACGATTTATCTGCACAAAGCATATTACATAAGTTCTAATGGCCAGATGACGACCATCTATATTCACGGTTAAGAGAACATTAAGTGCTGACAATTGAAATGGAAATGACATACTCATAAGTGCCCTAATTCTCCCAATCTAAAGGGTTATTGAGATCCGGAGCACGAGTTAGAGTGCAAAGACAAAGTTCAAATAAAATTGCATCACTTGATCAAATGCTTGAATTTCTTCATAGAAAATATGCGTTTTGACATGGATAAAAAGTTTAAAGATTTTGGCCACTTATCGCTACATGATGCAACTTAGATGATATAGTATGAACATTTTAGTTGGGTTTCCTTAATATATCAGTAGATCATTTTACCCACAATTATTTGTTCAAATGCATAAGCACATGTCAATAGCATTACATGCATTTCCAGGCGTCAAAGCTTATATACCCTTTTTTGGATGGATGTCCCTTACATATTCTATTTTCAATCACTCAGTAGTTAACTTGCCAAAGCTTGGCCACAACAAAAGAGAAAATAGGTTTCCTAGATCCTGGGTTAAGAAGAAACTTAGCTAAATTATTTCTTGTAAAAGTTCTTTTACAATTTATCGTTGTTAAGTTGAAATGTTCCTTGCAATATCCCTAATTTGGGATATTATAATCTACAACACCATAGTTGTCTACTTATATTAGATTCTTAATCCAAAGAATTTGGCACCCAAAAAACAATCAACTTATCTTGTAGCTAAAAAGAATAAATATAAACATTGAACTTAAGCTGATCCTGGAACTCAAAATTAATCATTCAAGTGGAATAATAAGTTTCAAAACTTTAATAAATGAACTAGAAAAGTTATGTGACAGTTTGAAGGTAAATGATTAGCAAGCAATCTCACCTCTACTGAGTTCCTTGAAATGGAAGCATGGTCGAGCTCCTGCTGGTTTTGCCTATAGTCAAAACTTAATTCTCCAACATTATTAGCCTCAAATCTTTTCCTTTCATCTTCACCATATTCACCATCATCCAATCCACGTAGTTCATAATCAATATGTTGCTTATCTGCAACACTTCTAATATGCTGTTCAACTGCTTCAAGAGATTGAAGACCTTTCCGGAAAAAATTTAACTGCTTACGAAAAATAGATGAATAATATAAAGATAAATGCACATTTGGCATGTAAAGAAATTATAAAAGATTAAACTTGAAATCCTGACAATACAAGAACACCTGTGCTGCATGGTGACGTGCTGCCTGTGTCAATAAACTCTGGCACTGTCCTTGTTTTAAGGATTCTACACGAAAAATGCAAAGCCTTGCAGCCTCATCGTATTCTTCACGAACTGTCTGCAATTGCATTGAGGTAAAAGTCTCTCCCTTTCCATGTTTTGACCTTCCCTTTTCTTTATATTGTCCCACCATGTATTCAAACATCTCTCTGATAGCATGCAAGCAAGCAATCAATGCAACACAGGAAAAAATATTCCGCAGATAAATATGGAAAAAAAAGTGTATACCTTTTCTCATCGCACTGCAATTTCATCTCCTGCACCAGTGTAAAGGAGAATATCATTGAAGTATGCCCCGCAAACAAAAGCACCAGTAAACATGACTACGAAATTAATGAATTAGAATATGGAACACATACCATATAAATGCAATAAAAAAATGATTAAAGTCATTTAGCAGCTACCAGCTCATGAAGGTGTTCAAAGCAACCTCAGAGATACCAATTTGCAGGTGGATGGGAGGATTTCTTCTTTCTTATTATGAAGAGAGAGAGAGAGAGAGAGAGAGAGTTTACAGATGTTTTATCAGAGTTACTTTTTATTGCTCAAAAACAATGTTCCACTTTTCTTGACCACATTCAGTGAGTAATGTCATATGCAGCAAAGTCAGTGGGTAATGTCATATGCACCACTTTCTAGTATCTTTAAACAGTTTCATCAGCCCCTCGAGTACCATATCAACTGTTTAGTTATAATGAGCCCCATTAATATATTATCATATTGTGCCAATAATCAAATTACAACAAGCTTTTCTATTTAAGAAAACATTATTCTCGACCATCAAAATTGTGCCAGTTATCAAAGATTTAGAGAAAGCTGTTTATGTTGGCAGAATGCCCCCAGCGTGTTAATAAGCTATAGAAAGTAGGGTTCAGATAAGATATAGAAAGTAGGGTTCAGATACAGATCTTTGCAAGATCAGATCGAATACAGTATATGATGAACAAACCTCCACTTTCCGTAGCTCACTTAGAAGAGACTCTGATGGGTTTGTAATTGTCTTGATAATATGAGACCGCTGAAATATAAAAATAGGAAGTTGCAATCGTGATCTCAAATAAATTGGGAATTCATGAACATTGGCTCAGCAATAAACACGCACATAGTTATCAGCAAGTTTCTGGAGTTCAAGCTGAACCCTTCCCAGCATTGCTAATGATCTGCCTGCAAAAACATAAAGGCATTTGATTTTTGCTTTCCAACTTGAGCAATAGAAGGATAGTTCAAGCAGTTTTGATGCAAACAAAGAGCAAAAAAGCTCAGACAGGAGCTTCAAGTAATGGGGAAAAATGAAGATGGGGAGCCGAAGAAGAGAAAGTAAGCTGAAGAATAAAATGAATCGAAGATATTACAAGTATACAAAATAAAAAAATTCTGTTAAGACGTAGCAAGATGACATCGTTTTTATGACTTACAATTCAAGCTTAAGTTGCTGATTCTACAAAGATACCAAGTATATTTTCCCTAAAAAAGGTTACTAAGCCCCTGTTGGCCACATTTTCTAAAACTCATATTCAATCACACATTTAATGGAATCCACAACTTTTCAACCACACGTTTCGTTAAATTTTATCAAAATCTACTAAAATTCTTATTTTTAGCTAAACCAAACAAGGGCTAAGTATCTTTACATAAATTTAATCATACATTTGACTATAAACAGATAGGAATTAGGGAGAAATTTAGCAATTCCAAAGGTTGGAAACGAGACAAGAAACTTGAATAATCTTCTGAATGAAGCTTTGAGAACCACTCGGCTTACCACTTTCTCCACCATCATTTATAGCAGTTTTCTCCAGCAGACAATTCCCCATCTCTGACAATGACTCCGAAAACTCTGAAAGGAAAAGAATCAAACCGTTGACAGATTACTGAATTTTGATAAAAATTAAAGCATGAAGCAATCAGTCACTTAATAGTGATCTAAATTCATACATCTCATTGTTGGAATATCGTAGTTTTGCTAAAAAAAAAAATCAGTTTTCATTCTAAAGTTTGCTCTTTCTAATCACTTAACTATCTTCTGGATTTTCAAATACAGGGATTTTGAGCAGATGAGATTTGAGGAATTTTTTAAATTATAAACCAAGAATAGTGAGTGATTGGCATTGCTTCTTTCTCTAATATATAGATTGAAACAAGTTTAGTAGATTTGTTAATGGTTAGGAGAGAAGCCAGAAGCAAGAAAAAAGAACAATTTGAAGAAAAGATTTATTAGTCCTTGATACGAAGGAAAACATAAGAATAAGTGCCAATCACAGTGATCAACAGAGAAAGAAACTGAGATTGATGTCCAAAGTGGTGGATTTCAGATCATCATTTTGGATGGGCTTTGATGTATCCTTGGAAGGTAAGAAAAAAGAAGTAAACTTACCGAAAACTTCTGGCCGACTTATGTTTTTTCTGTTGGCATTCTAGTATAAGATATAGTGGTATCAAATGACCAATTTAAAACATGTATTAAAGGAAACAAAGCCATAAGCGTTGACAAGTTCACACCACACGGCAGTTCAGGTCATGCATTTAGATCTACTTGCTGTTAGAAAATTCTATCCGAATGAGATTTTAAGATTGAAATACAACTTCAGCTATTAAATCACAACAAGCAAGTACCATAAGCACTATTTGTTGTAGCAGCAGCTGCAGAGAGTAAACTATCATAGCAAGTTCTCATGTCTTTCATATCCTGTAAACATAATGCATCATACAGAAAGACAATAAGATTGCATGAAGCAAGAGAACCTATGGGAAATCGTTTCAAAAATATTACAAGTTATAAACGCCAGATTGACAGAAAAAAATGAAACCTACACTATGACTCTTTTAGCATACAACTAGAACTTTCATTAGCACGCCAGTTCACCTTTGGCTACCAATTGTTCATATAGCGGAAAAAATGTGCCCAATAAATTCAAAGACACTTATGTATGGTGTACTTGATGGGATACCGCACAAGCAACTAAAAGGGGGAAAACTTGCGCATCTAGAATTTAGGAATTATATATAAAAAAAAATCCAATTAATTGAATGAACATTTCAAAATTAAATTTTTTTTTTTCAACTTTAATTTGGTCACAAAAATTGCTTGACCATTATCGTACGTTGAAATTTGAACAAAGCTACCCAATACACTTGACCGAGGTATCAACATTGCCTCCAAAATTAACGCATCACCATTACAAAGAAATTGACACTAAAACCTCAATTCAATAACACTTGATTAATAAGAGAGAGAAGGCGTAAAGTTTAAGCACAAGTAAAAGCAATATTTGTTCGAAAAGAAGAATAAGAACAAGATCCACCTTTGCAGCTTGAGCCAGCCCGTGTAAATGCGCCGAAATATGGTGATCCCAATTTTCCTTGGCATCGATCTTGTGCAGTGCGAATTTTTTCAGCTTCCCCAGAGGCGACTTCATTTCCGAGCTCTAAATTTTTCGTATCAATAGAAGAATATATTTCTGCTTTAGAATTTACCAATACGAAAAAAAAAATTAGGAAAAACGAAAACGAAGGCTCTAATTATTTTACAATAAAAGGTTCGAACGGGCAATACCGGCAAAAAGAAAAAGGCGTTCAAAGAGGAAAAATGGAGGAGGAGAAAATTCTAATGTTAAGCGCCCAAGTTAGAAAGGCAACTCCTTACTAACCCCTATTATTTATCTCTAATGTCCTTCTTAGTAATTTCACACTTGGATGCTTAAGGACGGTTAGCTTTCCCCCAATGTTGTCCAGTGAGAACTAAAGTCGTGACATCCTGCTTCTAATGTAGTCTTTTACTGTATTTGTTCATTTATTCAAGAAATTTA